>JAHNUO010000036.1:0-262969 GCA_019787685.1 Chiua virens
CCCAGCTTTCCATGGCATACAGCCTGATCGAGCCGTATGCTTCGGATGGGGTAGTTCAAGATGAGGATAGCATTCGCCACGCTATGGCGGGTGTATATGTTGGTAAGTTGGATAAGTTCTTTGAACATTTCCCCGTATCAATTACACTCTGCATGCTCGCAGCTGGTGCAGAAACTGTGAGTTTGACCCCCTTCTTATTAACCGATGACATACACACACTTCTGTTTAGGTTTTCAGCAGCATCGACACCGCGATCCTTGCTCTTATGCTTCACCCTGAGGTCCAGGAAGTTGGTCAGAGAGCTATTGATCAACTCACAGGAGGTCAACGGCTACTGTCACTCGAGGACCGTAGCAAACTACCCTATATAGACGCAGTTTTGCGAGAAACGCTAAGGTGAGCACTGGTTTATGGTGGCTTGTCAGTTAATAACTAAACATGAAGGTGGAATCCTGTCGCACCATTAGGTAAGTAAACTGTGCTTATACCCTGTATATTTCTCGTCGATCTGTTTTTGATTTAGCCGTGCCACATCGCCTCACCCAGCCGGATTCTTATGGACAATGGGAACTTCCAGTTGGAACGACAGTTATTGCGAATAGCTGGTATACCTTCCGTTGCTTACTGTGGACCTTGATCTGACATACCTCGAGGCATATGTTGCACGATGAGGCAGTGTATCCCAATCCATCCGAGTTTATTCCACAAAGGTTCATTAATGCAGACGGGACGCTCCGCGATAACATTTTGGATCCGCGTGAAATTGCCTTTGGTTTTGGTCGCAGGTAAACCTTTTCTTAGCCTTTCTCGTGGATTAACAAGTACATATACGCTTTCATCTCTTTTCCAGGATATGTCCCGGTCGCTATTTGGGAGAGGAATCGTTATGGATAGCTATCGCTACCATCATTTATCTGTTTGATCTTTCCTTACCAACCGACGAGAATGGGACACCTATCCCTCCAGAGATCAAGTATGAATCTCCATTCATCTGGTGAGTAATCTAACTCAATACATGAACGTAATTTGGTGCTGATGCTACCATGTGTACCAGTCGTCCAAGCCCATTTCAGTGCGTGTTTACGCCCCGATCACAAGCAGCAGCTTTGTTGGGAACCAGATGAAGGAAGGTTTGGGTACGGTGGGATTGCGAAGATGGCACACTGTAGCCTTGGCTAATAATTACAATGCACTAAGATGAGGTAGGCATAAGATCTGGGGGATAAGAGACAGTAATGGAATAGTCTTGGAAATAGTATACCAAATGAGAACAGGGCATGTCCGGAGTGGACTGTGAGAGTATGGTACATTTATTTATGGGGGATATCATTGATATCGTATAATGGAGACACTGGAGAGAGCGGCAAGTATGTCATGTGTGCCACCACTGAGTGGGTTATGAAGGTGTAGAGTGATGCGTAAGATTAAGACTGTCGGTTGGCGAGACGTGCGTCCAGCACATTGTTTTGATTAGAGATCGACGCTGAGTAGCAACCGTGGTCCTTCCAACCCAACGCTCCGACCTTGATCCAATCAATAATGAGCGTTGGAACCTTGATTGTCACTCACCTACATAGTATGTCTCAGTGGTATTACGCGAATTGGGACACCCTCTTCTTGACGTTCGAGATTGCTTTCTGTGAGTGAGGCCTAATGTCCACTTCAAATGAATTCGGGCAGCTATTTGAGGGTTAAGCTTATAGGGTACTTGCAACTTCGAGATAGAATTCACGTACATTACAAGCCCATCAGTAGTACAAGATGGATTTAATGGGATATCGTTTCCATCTGCGTCCTTCTTCTTCGACACGTGAACGATGGCGACGATATGTGAAAACAGCATGAACAGCACGTTATCAGCTAGATGTTTCCCAGGGCAGATCCTATCATTCGAAACAATGTAATCAAGACCGTGGAGCTCAGGCCTAAGTACACACCTGCGTCCGAAACCGAACACATACGTATGCGGATCTATCGCGATGTCTTTGACCTTGTCTACAAGGTGACGCTCTGGTACGAATTCATCTGGAGGGAATCCGCTCTTGTCGTCTCTCGACATGGCCCTGGTTAAGTTGTCGTACTTTGTTCTCCCTTGGACGAGAACAAAACACATACCATAGGTTTGGAACCACGATAGTACCCTCCGGAATATAGTATCCTGTTAGATCCACAGGCTCAGCTGTCTAAACGTGTGAAAAGCAGGATGGATGACATACCCTTGTAAAAATCGGCTGACCTCGTTGCCCGAGCAATACTGAGGGGAGCCGCAGGTCTCCACCGCAATGTCTCTTTGATTGCCGCACAAAGGTAGGGCAAGGAATCACGATCCTGAGGTGTTGGGAGACGCTCCGTCCCAACGACGCGAGTGAATTCTTCGTTGAGCTTTACCTGCACATCAGGGTACAATGCCAGCGCGAGGATGAAATTCAGGGTCGTGGAGTACGTCTAACACAGGGAGAAAATCAGCGAAACCATAGTTTCGATCTTCTCAAAATTGAGACATACGGTCTCTACTCCACCTGTGTGTTTTCGTTCATCAACGAGAAAAAGCCCGGGAAGCTGGCCAATGGGAGGTGGTACTCACCGCCATACAATGTTCCCGCTGCCCAAAGAATTGTATGCTCGACGTCAGCTTGCACGGCTAGATCGTCGGACTGGTATTTATCCAGACAATCGGACGTGAAAGAAGGTCGATTGGTTCCCCGTTGACGTTCCCTCTTCACATATTCATATGGGTGGGTTATGAGACTCAGGATTGCTGTGCGTTCGCGTGCCGCGGTGGCGCCAGTATCATTGAACGGAACCCAAGCGGGAAGGTATTTGACTTGTGAATTAGAGGTTAGGGAGAGCCTGAGGGCGTGCAAGAAAGAATTCCTTACGACCTGGTATCAGATCAACAAGGAATGTTCCCGGGACTGTTGCTTTCACTATCGTTCGCATTGTTCGCTCTGCATGCGTGAGGAACTGTGACAAGGTACCGTGTGTCGTAAATTTCGCCAGATCATCAGGGGTATCCACAGGAATGCCATATGTGACGGCCATGATTACCCGTCCAAGCGTTCTGCAGAGGATCATTTAGTTAAATGTCATTATATAGAACCTTGTGGACTAACACACGAAGATCCCGTTCGAAGTCGTCCGGATTGTCCAACAGAGAAGCGACATATTTAGCAGCAATATCGCCGATCGAGTCGTATTTCTTGACTGCTTCAGAATTCAGAGCCATGTGTGTGAGCTTCCTGTGTCGCCTCCATTCTTCTCCATATCGCATCAAGAGCAGGCTCTACATGTCAGGCTTGAGCTCATCGTACAGAGTCCAGCAGAAAAAAACACACATTGTCCAGTCCCATGAGTTCACCGGCCATTATAAACTTTGGACGATCGCAGTAAATGGCGTGCCGCGATCCCAGGAGGTCGGAGACGGCCTCAAGCGTGTTTACGATGAGCATCTTGTTTCCCAACGCCTCAACGTACACAATATCACCTGAATACCGGGGATGCACAGTCAGTTAATGTAGAAAGAGTCGCAAATTAGGACAATGACCATAATGTTCTTTCCATTTCAGAAATTGGTGCCACTGCTCAGACCGCGGTATATCAAGCAGATTTCCGACCAAGGGTTTCCTCGGGGGGCCTGGGGGAAGGGGAAACCCATTGGAGAGTTTGGCATGAGCCCATTGGGAGCGCTTCTTCCAGATGTAGATGGACAGGACGACGAAGGGAACTACGACAATGATATGCATGGTCACTGCAGAATGGGAGCTTGTGGGATATCGAGGAATAAAATCAGCGCGGAGCCTCGGGCCTCCAGTTTTGATGACGAACTCGATATCTCAACATCAATTCTGATGAGCGTCACATCAGATACCAGGAACAGAAGGAGAGATTGCTGGTACTGTAAGGGCGAGGCGGTACCTCAGGTTTCACGCGCCATCTCGAATCCAGAGATCATTTCAAGACATAAAACTTCGACCTGTGACACTGCACCCATCGTTTGTTAGC
Source organism: Chiua virens (assembly GCA_019787685.1). Taxonomy (NCBI): domain Eukaryota; kingdom Fungi; phylum Basidiomycota; class Agaricomycetes; order Boletales; family Boletaceae; genus Chiua; species Chiua virens. The sequence continues at coordinate 4,003 of JAHNUO010000036.1, forward strand.
AGGATTTTGACTTTCAGGAAGAAAACAGAAGAGATTTGTCACTCACAAAGTTCTGAAAATTGAATGCGGTCGTGACGCAGCTTCAACTAACGTCACGGGTGACCGGAACCCCGACCCGGAAAGCGTCACAGTACGGAGTCTGTGCTGGGCTGTCAGTCCTGTTTGTTCGCCCGTCGGGAACCCCTCCGAGAGGATCAGGGCTCCAAAGGCTATAGTACGCACAGGGACAGGTAAAAGGGCGGGATAGTGAGCGGTTTCGTGCCTGCGAAACCTCTCCACTACACCGACCGTCTCCCATCTAAGGTCGTTTAGCGGAATTCAATACCGCAGTACGTCGGCTGACTGCGTGAATGCAGGCGAGGTACCACTTCCACGGACTAACCGGGCGCAACATTTCCTTTTGAACATGCCACGCACTTGCTCTACCCGGGCGGTACCCCACGGGCATCCTTTTCGTGTGGATCCGGCCCCTCGCCATCCCCAAGGAAATCGATTTGCAACACAGTAAACTGACCATTGATGGTGAAGCTGAAAGACCGCTGATCTGCCAACTATGACGATCGTCCGATCCAACAAATCCGAAGTTACCTGTTACCTGTCATTACGTTGTGCAACATGGGTCGAAGAGGAACGCACAAGTACTCACATCATTGTCAGTGGGTCGAACCTGACGACATTTTCCGTCGATGGACACATTTGAAAACCACCGATAGACCGGCTCCAGAGGATTGTCATATGGCCAATGTGTGTGATTGTTCACGCTAGCAGAGAGAAGTTCAGCAAAGCCCATGGAATTCGATCTTATTAAATATTGACACATACAGCTTCTACTCCATCTGTGTGTTCTCGTCCCTCGACGGTGGAAACAAGCCAATTTAGGGTGTCACCGCTATGCAATGTTCCTGCTGTCGAGAGAAGGGATGCCCGAAGGGAACTTGCTCATAGCATGGGTCGCCGGACTGATATTTGTCAACACAAACGGATGCGAATAAAGGGCTGCCGATTCCCTACATGCGTTCCCTTTTCATGCATTCATAAGGATGGACGAGACTCAAGATTTCTGCGCATTCGCGTAGATGGAATTCCGACGGAGGAGTATGTTACTCGTGACGGAATTGTCATGGCGAGCTCGAGGGCGTACAAGGAAGAATCTCCTTACAGGGTGATATCAGAACAACAAGGAATGTCCTCGGCATTGTTTCTCGTGATCATTCGCATAGCTCGTTCTGCATGTATGAGGAACTGCGACAGAGTAACGTGCGTTGCGTAGCCAAGTCATCCACAGCGTCCGCATCTTGTCTCCCAACGCCTGAATATTGATACATGATCAGCCATTGTTGCGGCAAGTAAGATGACAGCACCGTATTACCCTAAATTAGCGCCGCTTTTGACAGCGGGCATGTCAAAGGGATTCCCAGCTAGCGGTTTTAGTGAGGGCCCTGGACGAAGGGGAGATCCATTCAAAGGTCTGGAGTGGGTCAGTTGGGAGCATTCCTCCCAGAGATAGACTCTCAGGAGGACGAATGGTATCACGACAATACACAGGGACGAGCGCAGGACGGGTGGTTGTAGAAATTCAAGGAGTAAGTGAAACGACACATTTAAAGCCTGAGGATGAGCCGACATCTCAAGTTTTGAGTGCGATGCTAAATGGGGACGACATATCTTGACCCTTGACCGCAAGATTCAAGACTTGAAACCTATGTCAAGTGACGTCCACCGTCTCAAGTGTTGTGCGAAGCGGCTTTTGAGTTTCAATTATAATGTACGTGGCCCTGCAAGATGTAGCGCTTGGATTGTCGAATGGATTACAAAGATCAAATGTGGACCAGGTACCTCACCTAGCGCAAGTGTTATCATTGCCTCGTCATTGCTGTAATCTTGGACTGTGGAATATTGGGTCCATCATTAAAGATTCCGTGGACAGTCATGCTCAGATCTCAAATGAGACGAAACCCCCACTCGCTAGAAGAACGCTGCGGAAACATATGTAATATGTAAGCACTGGACCACAAAAGTTGTGCCTGCCTGCCAGTCACTGGACGTGAGGGAGTTGCAACTTCTTGAGACTTTGAAGTTGTGTGATCAACATGACATAATTATGCTCCGGTTGATGACGGATGGGAAGGACATTGACATACTAGGTATATCTGGTTATTAACGAAATGGGAGATCCATACCAGAAGCTAGTATCGCAGACTATCATGATTTGGAGTTCACGAGCGAGGCTACTTCCAAACGTCTGGATTCTCCTCTTCTATGTTTGCTTCTGGTCGTCTTCGGTCAGTTTCCTCAAGTTACCATGGTTCCACTTTGTTCTTATTGGTCCTTTCCACAGGACCATCCATGGTCTTCGCGAGTGCCGTCTGGAACTTGCGCCCGTCGATAGCAAGCTTGCCATCACTCATTTTCTTTCCTTCCCATCATGATGAAAGCTTCTGTATCGCATCGCATCACTTGACTTCCTTTCGCAAAGCCGTCAATTGACTCAAAGAGCATTGCCAAGACCTCCAGGCAAGACAGATCTTCGCCGACCCACTCGGGCCGAAACTCAGTGCGTGTTTACGCCCCGATCACAAGCAGTAGCTTTGTTGGGAACCAGATGAAGGAAGGTTTGGGTACGGTGGGATTGCGAAGATGGATCTCTTGAAAATCTTTAGCCATTGACGCTGCGGGTATCGACCCCTTGCGTAGTAGGAACCTCTTCAAAGGGCTTGTAGGTCCATCTACTGGATATCGCACGGCGATCCTCTCGATGGTACATAATTCGATTGCTTCTGTTTCAGATTGACTTGCATGTACAGCTCGGCCTGACTATACAGGTGCGGGTCATTGGCACACTGTAGCCTTGGCTAATAATTACAATGCACTAAGATGAGGTAGGCATAAGATCTGGGGGATAAGAGACAGCAATGGAACAGTCTTGGAAATAGTATACCGAGAACAGGGCATGTCCGGAGTGGACTGCGAGAGTATAGTACATTTATTCATGGAGGATATCATTGATATCGTAAATGGAGACACTAGAGAGAGCGGCAAGTATGTCATGTGTGCCACCACTGAGTGGGCTGTGAAGGTGTAGAGCGATGCGTAAGATTAAGACTGTCGGTTGGCGAGACGTGCGTCCAGCACATTGTTTTGATTGGATATCAACGCTGAGTAACAACCGTGGTCCTTCCAACGCAACGCTCCGACCTTGATCCGATCAATAATGAGCATTGGAACCTCAATTGTCACTCACCTACATAGTATGTCTCAGTGGTATTACGCGAATTGGGACACCCTCTTCTTGATGTTCGAGATTGCTTTCTGTGAGTGAGGCCTAATGTCCACTTCAAATGGATTCGGGCAGCTATTTGAGGGTCAACTTATAGGGTACTTGCAACTTCGAGATAGAATTCACGTACATTACAAGCCCATCAGTAGTACAAGATGGATTCAATGGGATATCGTTTCCATCCGCGTCCTTCTTCTTCAACACGTGAACGATGGCGACGATATGTGAAAACAGCATGAACAGCACGTTATCAGCTAGATGTTTCCCAGGGCAGATCCTATCATTCGAAACAATGATTAAACTGTATAATCAAGACCGTGGAGCTCAGGTCGAAGTACATACCTGCGTCCGAAACCGAACACATACGTATGCGGATCTACCGCGATGTCCTTGACCTTGTCTACAAGATGACGCTCAGGTACGAATTCATCTGGAGGGAATCCGCTCTTGTCGTCTCTCGACATGGCCCTGGTTAAGTTGTCGTATCTTTGTTCTCCCTTGGACGAGAACAAAATACATACCATAGGTTTGGAACCACGATAGTACCCTCGGGGATATAGTATCCTGTTAGATTCACAGGCTCAGCTGTCTAAACGTGTGAAAAGCAGGATGGATGACATACCCCTGTAAAAATCGGCTGACCTCGTTGCCCGAGCAATACTGAGGGGAGCCGCAGGTCTCCACCGCAATGTCTCTTTGATTGCCGCACAAAGGTAGGGCAAGGAATCGCGATCCTGAAGTGTCGGGAGACGCTCCGTCCCAACGACGCGAGTGAATTCTTCGTTGAGCTTTACCTGCACATCAGGGTACAATGCCAGCGCGAGGATGAAATTCAGGGTTGTGGAGTACGTCTAACACAGGGAGAAAATCAGCGAAACCATAGTGTCGATCTTCTCAAAATTGAGACATACGGTCTCTACTCCACCTGTGTGTTTTCGTTCATCGACGAGAAAAGGCCCAGGAAGCTGGCCAATGGGAGGTGGTACTCACCGCCATACAATGTTCCCGCTGCCCAAAGAATTGTATGCTCGACGTCAGCTTGCACGGCTAGATCGTCGGACTGGTATTTATCCAGACAATCGGACGTGAAAGAAGGTCGATTGGTTCCCCGTTGACGTTCCCTCTTCACATATTCATATGGGTGGGTTATGAGACTCAGGATTGCTGTGCGTTCGCGTGCCGCGGTGGCGCCAGTATCATTGAACGGAACCCAAGCGGGAAGGTATTTGACTTGTGAATTAGAGGTTAGGGAGAGCCTGAGGGCGTGCAAGAAAGAATTCCTTACGACCTGGTATCAGATCAACAAGGAATGTTCCCGGGACTGTTGCTTTCACTATCGTTCGCATCGTTCGTTCTGCATGCGTGAGGAACTGTGACAAGGTACCGTGTGTCGTAAATTTCACCAGATCATCAGGGGTATCCACAGGAATGCCATATGTGACGGCCATGATTACCCGTCCAAGCGTTCTGCAGAGGATCATTTAGTTAAATGTCATTATATAGAACCTTGTGGACTAACACACGAAGATCCCGTTCGAAGTCGTCCGGATTGTCCAACAGAGAAGCGACATATTTAGCAGCAATATCGCCGATCGAGTCGTACTTCTTGACTGCTTCAGAATTCAGAGCCATGTGCGTGAGCTTCCTGTGTCGCCTCCATTCTTCTCCATATCGCATTAAGAGCAGGCTCTACACGTCAGGCTTGAGCTCATCGTACAAAGTCTAGCAGAAAAACACACACATTGTCCAGTCCCATGAGTTCACCGGCCATTATAAACTTTGGACGATGGCAATAAATGGCGTGCCGCGATCCCAGGAGGTCGGAGACGGCCTCGAGCGTGTTTACGATGAGCATCTTGTTTCCCAACGCCTCAACGTACACAATATCACCTGAATACCGGGGATGCACAGTCAGTTAATGTAGAAAGAGTCGCGAATCAGGACAATGACCATAATGTTCTTTCCATTTCAGAAATTGGTGCCACTGCTGAGACCGCGGTATATCGAGCAGATTTCCAACCAAGGGTTTCCTCGGGGGGCCTGGGGGAAGGGGAAACCCATTGGAGAGTTTGGCATGAGCCCATTGGGAGCGCTTCTTCCAGATGTAGAGGAACAGGACGACGAAGGGAACTACGACAATGATATGCATGGTCACTGCAGAATGGGAGCTTGTGGGATATCGAGGGATAAGATCAGCGCGGAGCCTCGGGCCTCCAGTTTTTATGACGAACTCGATATCTCAACATCAATTCTGATGAGCGTCACATCAGATGCCAAGAACAGAAGCAGAGACTGCTGGTACTGTAAGGGCGAGGCGGTACCTCATGTCTCACGCGCCATCATGGCAGAGGTCATTTCAAGACACAAAACTTCGACCTGTGACACTGCACCCATTGTTTGTTAGCAGGATTTTGACTTTTAGGGAGAAAACAGAAGAGATTTGTCACTCACAAAGCTCTGAAAATTGAATGCGGTCGTGACGTAGCTTGAACTTCACGGGTGACCGTCGGAACCCCGACACGGAAGGGGTCACGGCACAGAGTCTGGGCTGGGCTATCAGTCCTGTTTGTTCGCCCGTCGGGAACCCCTCTGAGAAGATCAGGGCTCCAAAGGCTATAGTACGCACAAGGACAGGTAAAAGGGCGGGATAGTGAGCGGTTCCGTGCCTGCGAAACCTCTCCACTACACCGACCGTCTCCCATCTTCCCATCTAGGGTCGTTTAGAGGAATTCAATACCGCAGTACGTCGGGAGTAGGCATGGGTGTCGCGAAAACTGGGGAGAGGGAGCTGGATACTCTAGCAACAGCGGATAACAATCCGACGTAGGTGTGATGGCTGACTGCGCGAATGCAGGCGAGGTACCACTTCCACGGACTAATCAACCGGGCGCAACATTTCCTTTTGAACATGCCACGCACTTGCTCTACCCGGACGGTATCCCACGGGCATCGTTTCCGTGTGGATCCGGCCCCTCGCCATCCCCAAGGAAATCGATTTGTAACACCGTAAATTGACCATTGATGGTGAAGCTGAAAGACCGCTGATCTGCCAACTATGACGATCGTCCGATCCAACAAATCCGAAGTTACCTGTTACCTGTCATTACGTTGTGCAACATGGATCGAACCTGACGGCATTTTCCGTCGATGGTGTCATACGGCCAATGTGTGTGATTGTTCACGCTAGCAAGGAGAAGCTCAGCAAAGCCCCTGGAATTCGATCTTATTAAATATTGACACATACAGCTTCTACTCCATCTGTGTGTTCTCGTCCCTCAACGGTGGAAACAATTGAAGCCAATCAAGGGTGTCACTGCTATGCAATGTTCCTGTTGTCGAAAGAAGGGATGCCCGAAGGGAACTTGCTCATAGCATGGGTCGCCGGACTGATATTTGTCAACACAAACGGATGCGAATAAAGGGCTGCCGATCCCCTACATACGTTTCCTTTTCATGCATTCATAAGGATGGACGAGACTCAAGATTTCTGCGCATTCGCGTAGATGGAATTCCGACGGAGTATGTTACTCGTGACGGAACGGTCATGGCGAGCTCGAGGGCGTACAAGGAAGAATCTCCTTACAGGGTGATATCAGAACAACAAGGAATGTCCTCGGCATTGTTTCTCGTGATCATTCGCATAGCTCGTTCTGCATGTATGAGGAACTGCGACAGAGTAACGTGCGTTGCGTAGCCAAGTCATCCACAGCGTCCGCATCTTGTCTCCCAACGCCTGAATAGCGATACATGATCAGCCATTGTTGTGGTAAGTAAGATGACAGCACCGTGTTACCCTAAATTAGCGCCGCTTTTGACAGCAGGTATATCAAAGGGATTCCCAGCTAGCGGTTTTAGTGAGAGCCCTGGACAAAGGGGAGATCCATTCAAAGGTCTGGAGTGGGTCAGTTGGGAGCATTCCTTCCAGAGATAGACTCTCAGGAGGACGAATGGTATCACGACAATACACAGGGACGAGCGCAGGACAGGTGGTTGTAGAAATTCAAGGAGTAAAACAAGACATTTAAAGCCTGGGGATGAGCCGACACCTCAAGTTTTGAGTGCGATGCTAAATGGGGACGACAGACCTTGACCCTTGACCGCAAGATTCAAGACTTGAAACCTGTGTCAAGTGACGTCCACCATCTCAAGTGTTGTGCGAAGCGGCTTTTGGGGTTTCGATTATGTACGTGGCCCTGCAAGATGTGGCGCTTGGATTGTCGAATGAATCACAAAGATCAAATGTGGACCAGGTACCTCACCTACTGACACCTAGTGCAAGTGTTATCATTGCCTCGTCATTAATCTTGGACTGTGGAATATTGGGTCCATCGTTAAAGCAAAGATTCCGTGGACAGTCGTGCTCGGATCTCAAATGAGACGAAACCCCCACTCGCTAGAAGAACGCTGTGGAAACATATGTCAAAAATTGTGCCTGCCTGCCAGTCACTGGACCTGAGGGAGTTGCAGCTTCTTGAGATTTTGAAGTTGTGTGATCAACATGACATAATTATGCTCCGGTTGATGACGCGATGACGGATGGGAAGGACATTGACATCTATTATATTTAGCACCGTAACTTGCCGGGTGGCTTATGATCGGTCGCTGGCCGCACTCTTTTCGGCGAGGAGCGATCGCTCATCGATCATCGATCATCCTGTGACGTGCTCTCTTTCGCCAACCCTTCTTACTCTTCGTTGCATCACTCCCCTGCAATCGAAACGTTTGTAATGTGTTGCATTGATGCAACTATCTCTCCCTCTGGTCTGTCATCCTTCCATTGTGTGCAGTGCAGGTCTGTCGTCGGCACAGCACTGCAAGGGTCTCACGCTCCTCTGCGTTGTCAGTCGATCATATCATTCATATGGAGCGCCGCTCTGTTAGGGGGTGTGGCACCCCTGCGGCTCCCCGTCTTCCCCACAGTTCTTCCTTTGCATTGTCTTTTCTCACTTTCCTTCTTCTCTTCGCTTCAGATGACCTCTGTTTGTAGCATTCACAGAATCCTCGGCGTTCAGGGAAAACAGGCCTATCAGTATGCTGAAAGAAAATCGTTTTGGAAGCACGAAGGTTTTATTCCTTTGCTCTCCGAGTCTGGCGCACCTTCAAATGAAACTAAATCTACGACTAACATAGTGTACCATCATCTCCTTCTATAGTCTGGATGTATCTATCTATGCCAGTGCAATCATGATGCCACCGTCTGAAGGCTATACTTGTACTAGGTATATCGCAGACTATCATGATTTGGAGTTCACGCGTTCACGAGCGAGGCTACTTCCAAGCGTCTGGATTCTCCTCTTCTATGTTTGCTTCTGGTCGTCTTCGGTCAGTTTCCTCAAGTTACCATGGTTCCATTTTGTTCTTATTGGTCCTTTCCACAGGACCACCCATGGTTTTCGCGGGTACCGTCTGGAACTTGCGCCCGTCGATAGCAAGCTTGTCATCACTCATTTTCTTTTCTTCCCACGATGATGGAAGCTTCTGTATCACATTGCATCACTTGGCTTCCTTTCGCAAAGCCGTCGATTGACTCAAGGAGCATTGCCAAGACCTCCAGGCAAGACAGATCTTCGCCGACCCACTCGGGCCGAAACAGCTCTTTCCAGACAAAACCAGTTACACATGGTATCATGGTAACTTTTCCACGGAAGAATTCCAGTATGGCAAGGCGATAGACGAGAAAAATCTTGTCCTTCTCGGAACTGAAGTCCGTTCTAAGGAGGAGATTTACATCATGCTCTTCCGCCATTATTCGCGCGATGCTCACGAGTGCATAGTATCGTTGGGACTTGCCCCGGTGCTGCGAGGGTACGACAGGATCCCTGGGGAATGGGTCATGGTTGTCTTCGATGCACTGTGCGGTTTCCAGTCTCGCAGACCACCGGAAGCCCCCCTCTCGGTCGGCATTCGACGAGATTACTATCAAGACATTTACCAATTGTAGGCGAGTTCATGCTGACGCATTTGGATCCACGTAATACATAGCTACCTTAGATTTGCCGGGGTGTTGAAAAGTCACTAGACATGTACCAAACACGTGAAATTCTTGAACAACAGCAGAAGTGCAGAAGGTTGTATACCAAGAAACTCGGCGACAATTCCAAGCAAATAGACGTCTTACGACCTTAGTTGTAATGTTTTACGACGATAACGTCGATCATCTCCTCGGTGTTCTTCTCTGACCCTGCTTCAAAGCCACACGTCCATACGAGATCGTCCGCTCCTTTTTCCATGCCTCTGCAAGTGGTCAGGACAGCGTCTCTCGTGCCAACGCGCTGCAGTACCGGGCTGTGTGCGAGGGGCCCATGGTAAAGTGGAACACCCCGAATCTGTCGTAAGCTCTTTGGTCATGTGGCAGTTGAACGACGCGATGGATGGTGGATTTGTAGAATACGCCTGTGAGAAAGACCATCATATCCCGTGTTGATAACCTGTGGTCCTGCCGTCAGTACATGGGTTCACAGGAAAACATGGAGTGGGTGAGGACGCACCAGTGCATTGTCAATGTGTCGGACCCAGCGCCATTTTCCGTCAGGGGACAGGATTTAAAGACCACCAACAGGCTGGTTCGGGAGAATCGTCACGCTCCCGATGTCTGTGATGGTCCAGCTGTAGCTCGATTTATACGACTGACGAAAAGACTAACCACATTCTTAGACTTTTCCTCTTCTTCCTCTGCGTCTGTAGTTGACAATCACGCAGACGTGTCATTAACCGAACAGGTAAGTAAAAAGAGGACGCATACTATTTCATGAATCTGGCTGTGATACGCTTTATCACCCAAGTGGAGAACTGTATGATGGAAGGCCGTACTGGCAATTTCACCTTGTCCGTTGCAGGTGTGCCTGTCTACCAGGGTTTCCTTGGGTAACTCGAGCTCAGTACAATGAGCCTGAAGCAATCGTCAACGTTGATATACTCTAGAGGAGGAACAACGACTTGCCTGAGGATTGTATGCAAGTTGTTGGTTGTGACGAGCAGAAGCATCAAGCTCGGGCAAGCAAAAACGAAGTGCTTGCGGATGGGACGCTTGGTGACATCATGATGCACCACCAGTGTATGAGGAATACACCAACATCGGTCAATACTGGACACGCACGTGCAGTATTCAATCTGATCCAAGACGCTGTTCCCAGTGTCGACTTTCTATGCTGGGAGAGTCAAGACTGCGGATTACGGCAGAGGAGTACATACCTGCTCAGTACCTGCGCGATTTATATCCGGCGTAGTATCCGACTTTCTCGGGGTCGGCAGTATATATTTTCATTTCTTCGGACAGCCGTAAACGGCACATTTGCAATATCGAATATCCGATCGCGCATATCCTGGAGGTGAGTGACTGGAAGGATGAATCGAGGTAGGAGGTACATGGGCTTGAGTATAGCCATGATAGACGGCGTAGATGAAGCCATTGGTGCGAAGGCCATGACGAAACTGCGATGCGAGCTCTGCGCGCCCTCGGGCGTGAGGGTTTTAGAAGGATCGATTATCGCGAGATCAGTAAAATCGACTGCGAAGGTCTATTGTCAGAATAGGCGAGAGAAGAATGGGCGGAAACATACGGTTCCAACGTTGTTCGATGTAACGAGGACAGTCAGGAATAGTGACGCTGGGCATGATGGTAAGTGAATGGTTATCAGAGCCGTGAGATGAGGAAGCTTACCGTCATAGCTTTTAATTTAAAGTGGACATAGAAGTGACATGACCTGGCAGTATGGATGAGTGTGTGAGCCTGCTGGAAATAGCATGTCGATGCGTATGACTGCGCAGCGGCGAGCCGAAGCCAAATAGCTAACGGCCAGTTCAAAAAGGGAGAACGGCTGCCATATAACATTGAGAGGATCGACGAGGGGCATCAGAGGGCTGTTGTATTGATTTGTCGTACTGTGGAAGAGTGTCAGTGGATGATAAATTTCGGTACCGTGGACAGAGTGGCGAGCAAACAAGCCAAACTCTCAACTCAGAAACTCACGACGTCGCGGCCAGCAGCGTCGTCGACACCGTCGGTCACGCACAACAACCCCTCAATGTCGAGACAGACTCGCAGCGTACCACCACCGTCGTCGCCAAACCCACAACATGGCTCAAGGCTCTCCAAGTTCCTACAGAAGCAGAGTCGTGACAGGTCAAGGTCCTTGACGGATCCTGCGGCAACCGACAGCTCGACGAGCATCGCCAGTTCGAGCTCGTCCTCGCACACGTCCCCGACGTCCTCTGCGGCTCATTTGGGTGCACGCAAGAATCGATCTGGGCACGAGGACAAGTCTGCCACGATGGATGAGGACAGCGAGCACGAGGACAGCGTTGAGGAGATACCCGTGATCGTCGAGAGCTCGGACTCGCCGCGGTCCCGCACATGGAACGACCGGCCGCTCAGTGCTATATCCGACATCCGACCTTCCGTATCAATGTACACTCCCTCATCAGCTCGCATATCCGATCTTCCAACTCGTCTCTCCGGCTGGTTCTCTCACACCTTCTCCTCCTCTTCCACAGACCTTTCCCTCCCAAACATCCTCTCCCAGTCACACATGTCCTCCCCAAAGTCAAAGCCAAATCCCCTTCTCACAGCAGCCAAACACGGCAAGGGCCATCTCGACCGCGCAATGCGCTTCCTCCTCGACAGCGACTCCACCCCAGACAAGTGCACTGACCCAATCTGGCTTCTTGGCGTCCAGCATCCTGGCTACGAGTCCCCGCCCGCCCCAACACCCCTTCGTCGTCCCTCTCTAGAGTCCCGCCGCACTCCCTCCTTTCGTTCAAACTCGTCTTCCTCCGCTACCGTATCCGAACTCTCCCAGTCTCAGCCTCCCTCATCAGGAAAGAACCCTGCCGCCAACTGGCCCCCGGTCTTTTACGCAGATTTCACCTCCCGTATATGGCTCACCTATCGCAACCAATTCGCACCAATCAGAGATTCCAATCTCTCATCACTCGAGGCTGATCTGGCCTCCGGCGCCCAGGCTGCCACTCCCTCCAGCCCCCGGCACAGAAAGTGGAATTGGCCAGGTTCCGGTGAAAAGGGGTGGACAAGCGACGCAGGGTGGGGTTGCATGCTTCGCACCGGTCAATCCCTACTCGCCAATGCCCTTCTCCATCTCCACTTGGGCCGAGGTAAGTACATGACCCCATCTTCATGTAGTACGCCCTCATTTACGCCGTATTTCAGAATGGCGCCGGCCCCCGTACTCTGTTCGGACAAACGACTTTGCAACTTACGTCCAGATCATTACCTGGTTCCTTGACTCCCCATTGCCTCAAGCACCATTCAGCGTTCACCGCATGGCCCTCGCTGGTAAGGACCTTGGAAAAGACGTCGGTCAGTGGTTTGGTCCCAGCACAGCCGCTGGTGCGATCAAGTAAGAATTTCATCTCCTCGTCTATCCACATGGATCTCAGCTTTCACCGCAGAACTCTTGTACATGCTTTCCCAGAAGCTGGTCTCGGGGTAGCTGTTGCCGCAGATGGTGTGGTATATCAGTCAGATGTATATGCCGCCTCAAATGTTTATATTGGTTCTCCGCGCCGGCACGCGAAATCTTCCTGGGGAGGACATGCGGTGCTTGTGCTGATCGGTATCCGTTTGGGTATCGATGGCGTCAATCCTATCTATTACGAGCCCATCAAAGTAAGTCGCATCACTCTGCCTCTGATTCAGATGGGAACGAAATTTCTGGCAGGCGCTATACACGTTTCCCCAGTCCGTTGGCATCGCGGGTGGGCGTCCTTCTTCTTCGTACTACTTTATGGGTTCGCAAGCCGATAATCTCTTCTACCTTGATCCTCATCACGCCCGTCCTGCGGTTCCGCTCCGCCTCGCTCCACCTTCTTCCATAAATGATTATCCTACCGTTCGCAGTCGCGAAAGCACACCCGATAATGCATCTGACCGGCGCGCAGCGACCCGTTCGCCTGGCGCCCACTCCACATCCTCCCACCACCATCGTGCACCCACGTCCCCGTCGTCCGTGAGGACCGGTTCGTCGACATTCTCATACCATGCACCCCTCTCTCCATCCCCTCTACAACATCAACTCTCGACAGCATCGAGCGTGTCATCCTCATCAGTTTCGTCGCAACATCCATCTCGTTGGCAGAATGCGAGTATGCCTACCTCGCCCTCGCCCCAACTCAATGGTTCTGACCTGGACCCCCGTGAGCTCGGGGTTGAAGAGGAAGACCTAGATCCGCTTCCAGAGCACTACGTCACGCAGTATAATACTGCAGAATTGCGCACGTTCCACTGCGATCGAATTCGTAAGATGCCACTCAGCGGTCTTGACCCCAGCATGCTTCTCGGGTTCCTATGCAAAGATGAAAAGGACTGGATTGATTTGCGAAGACGTATTAATGAGGTTTGCATTGTCCCGTTGTTTTCCTGTGATGATCTGACTGATGTGTCTTCGTCAGCTCAACGCAAAGTACAAGACGATTTTCACGATTCAAGACGAACCTCCCTCGTGGCCTTCGGACTCGGATGAATTCATGGGCCTTGAGTCCGTTTCTGATCCAGACGACATGGTGATGGATCCCGAGGACGAAGACGAAGACGAAGACGATGCCGAAATTATTGACGTTGATGGCGCAGAGGGACGGCCAGTCCGATTGCGTGATGCTGAAGACCAATTCTTTGACACTCGTTCGATGTCCATCTCTCCCGTGTGTAGCAGTGTGAAGGGTGGTACCAAAGGCTCGGAGGCCGATACGGAGGAGGATCCTATAGGACCCATCACTCCTGGGCCCCATTCGCGTTCCACGTTCGAGGTTGACAAACATGAGGATTCCACCCTCAAGGATCTTTCCAGGAACGACGATTTCGAAGAGATCGATGGGCATGAGGAAGACGATGAAGAGTGGGTTGACCCTTCGATTCCTACACCGCTTGCACAGTCGATCGACCGCCCATACGCTCCCCCAATAACGCAAGCCAAGTCGACAGGGAGCACAGGGAGTAGAAAGGGCAAGAAGGGCAAGAAATCGAAGAAGTCAAGCGTGCCCATCGTCAATGCGCCCTCGCCGCCTGTGAAGTCCGAGGCTCACTTCCCTTTCCCGCGGTCCCTCGAGGAGAGCTTCCACGAACGCTTGGATGAGAGAGGGAATTACGAGAAACGAATGAACAACGCGCGTGCTCGAGACGGCGGACGCACGGAGAGTGGGGGGGTCAAGGCGGTGTTGACGGACGATGTCCGTTGAGATTGTGAACGAGACTGCTATTCTTTCTCCTCTTACTTTCTTTGTCTATTGTTTTCCCTTCAGTTATGGTGGCGCATTTCGCCCGTTCTTTCTCGACTGTGCAGGCCCATTTCCTACTTTACTTTGATCACTGCCTGTAACAAGTTCTTAATGGACGTGTATACGTTTCTTTTTGGATCGGCTGTAAGCCTGTGTATGTTTTGTTTTGTTTTTCGCCACGTCGAGATACCCTCCCATCCCTAGTGTCGTTGCGAGGACAGACTCGCCTTTGTATTCCCTCAGATCCCTTGAATTTACTTTGAGCTACTACTCCAGTAATTGACGGGGTCGTCACGTGGAGCTCGGCACTGTCCACGGCAACTCCCGGCCAACTCAAAGTTAGAACCTCCTATCGTCAGCTGTGTTACGCCCCGTTGTTCCCCTGAAACCCTTACTTGGTCCTACCTGTTAGTCTCTAGCAGACTCCGCTTTCTGACTCGTTAGTATAGCACAATCTTTTCTGAGGTGGTTCGCCCTTTAGGTTACATTATGTAATCTTATCACCTGCTTGTTTCTGCTGACGCACAGCCCACTCTGCTGCCTTCCCACTCAAACCAGGACGATATGCACTCACCTCATGGTCCCCAATGGTGATGGGCTTGCAGCCTGCGCCCAACTGCGCCCACTACGCGCACTGGAGGATGTCCATCATCCCGGGGTTCGCCGATAGGGAATCCTTTTACGCGTTTACAAGCTGTGCTGATGCACCGCATGTAAATTTCTCCGATTAAACATATCTTTTTTCATGGCTTGCTAGCATCGCGAATATGGGCGTGAGCAAGTACATGTGAGAATGATGGATCGAGTAGATAAAAGCATCAGCTATCAACACGTTTCAAGATCTCACCTTCCTCCAGAATGTGTAGCTGCGCTTCCAAGGACAGCCCGACCTACATCTACAAACTCGTTCCCCACACCTCCCCAGTCCCCGCAGAGCTCCCTGACGCCCTCCCGGTCTCCAACATTGACCAAGCATCCGGCTTCATCCACCTCTCGACAGCCCGCCAGATCACAGGGACCCTCGTGCATTTCTTCGGGTCTGACCCACGCGTCCATGTGCTCCGCCTCGCATATGCGCCCCTCGCGGACGCAGGCCTGATAAAGTGGGAAGATCCCGAGGGCAAGGTGTGCGGACCGCGCCCAGGCGAGGGCACCTTTCCACACCTGTATAACGGTTTTAGGTTGGGAAAGAACGAGATCGAGAGCCTGCAGGTGTTGGAGAAGGGTGAGGGGAGTTGGGAGGAGGCGATCGCGCGAGATGCCGAGTTCAACGCATGGTTGGTCTTTTGAAGGCTACGAGCTGTGTCGGTGATCATGGTGTGTTCATTGGTCATTCTTGGGAGGTGTTTCTTTTCGTTGCTGATCTTAAATCTTAGGGTCTAGCTATGAATGAATCGAGTGATGTGTGCTAGAATGCGTCCGCTTGCTCAATGTAGAAGCTCTAAGTCTCATCGATCTCATCAGTCAACTAATTTGGTAAGAAATTCCAGCGCATCACCAAGTGCGTCTCCGTGCCCGGCATGCTGCGGGCCATTCAAACGCACCTTTGTCTTATTGAGCCTTACTGGCACAATGAAGGAGAGACGAAACGTACCCATGCAGGTACTGCCAGTGATGGTTCCAAAGTGCGGGTATGTCTGGGCAGACACCTGCACTCTGATACCTACAGTTTCGTTGATGGAGGAAGCCTTCCGCCAAAATCCCTGATGAAAAGGATCCTTTCCACCCAGAGGTGCATGAAAAACTTGACAAACTCGTGAATGGTGAATCGCTTCATAAAATCTCCAATGATCGCGGCTACTTTCCGCTCGGGAGAAGGAATCATACCGTGACATTTACATGTTGGGTAAGGATATAATATGACCATTGCTACACGCACGCCTCGTCGAATTCATGACGAATTCCACACACGGTCGAAAACCCAGATCTGCGGTCTGAGGCGTGCTCCTGATTTGTTTCCACGTAGTTACCACGACTCAGAGGTATTGCACTACCATAGAATCACACAGTATTGATTTATGAAGTTGCAAGAGTGGTACAATAGTATACGATATTTTAGCCACGAACAGAAAGGTGGGTATTCTCTGACAAAAAATTTATATATTACAAACGAATGTCATGTGCTCCATATTGGGATGACTTCCCTCAACTACTATCAATACTTGCGCAGTTGGCAAGGGAACGCGCTTACAATCCAGTTATCAAACCTGTGAGCACTTCATCTGATTTTGCTCATTTTGGGGTTTACAACCCAATCATTCTCAATAAAATCGGGTTTCAGCGATATGTTCTATGTGTTCCATTTCGAGCACAGGGGGTAGCAATTGTCCGAGTCGTCGAAGTCTAGATCGGTGAATGTGAGATCAAAGTCATTATCCTCGCCAGCGTGATCAGGAGTGAAACGAGGCCGAAACGAGGCCGAAACGGCGTCCAATCGAGGCCCAAATGCGCCGGTAATATTCTAGAGGCCCCTGTGAGGCGGTATCCAAGAAACCAATTACTACCTACAGTACAAGGGGAAGTGCCAGTGGTCTCTCAGATTACTATTGCTCCCGAAAAGTGATGACTGAGGTGTCCCTGTTCCTTTTTTCTTAAAATGACTTCGTAACAGATCCTCGGTCACAATGTGCAGGTCAAATCATGCCAGTGTGTTATACGGACACGGACGCATAGCAAATACATTAATAAATTATGCCGTGGAGTTCAGCATTCAATCTCAACTTCCTCTCAACAGTTGCGGAAGCTTGGTAATTGGATGACATTTTAATCTCTGAAATTGGCCCGTCTACTTCCTCGATAACATTGGTCACACTGGCGCCCCGCTACTCGATCCAGACGACGTGGTTTCGATAGGCACACGCTGTGGTTGTGGATCTGAGGGCGAGTAGTATCTGAGATCACCGAGCGACACTGAATTTGTTGATTGATCTTCCCCTTGATAGTGGAAACTTTTTCGCAAATTGAACATGATTCGCGACGCAAGCACACTGTGAAGGGTGATCTGGGGACTATAAATGGAGGTCGTCAGAGCGTTCCCAGGAAAAACTGGGAGTTCAGACTCACATGTCCAGAAGGTCGGTAAATTGCATCTAAAGTCAACCACCGTTTCAGTATATTCTCGGGTGGGTGTTGTGGAGAAAGAATGCTGACCGGAAATACACCGTCAAGAATCATATTGGAGAATGTGATGACTAGCCAACAAGGTTAGCTGGGACGTACTGGCATAGATTCGACTTACGTATGATGCAAAACATGTAAAACATCCCATCTCGATAAACTGTAAGCATGATCGGGGTCCTCACTCCACGGTACGAGCGGAAACGCTTGTAGGCAGTCAAAGACAAGATCACTGTGATCAAACACAAATCAGCCTTTGCAGCGATCGCGAAACAGGCCACTGACCTGTTTCAAAGACCAACAAAAATAAATAGACAAAAGTACCGTTTCGGGAGGCAATCAAAAGGCAACCTGGGGGTGCTCCTCCTGTGACTGGTAATGAATGAGAAAGCCGCTAGTCTAGTTAGGGACTTGCCTCTCGGGATGAGCTGTTTTGGTGAGACGTTGATCGCGACGGCTGCCCCGATTGTCGCCTAAATCATGTCCCGCATGAGCTCGACAGAAGCACAATGCAAGAGCCCACTCACACTACCGTACGCAAGCAGACCGTACAGCACACGCTTATCACCTTGCCAAAATGCGTATGTGCGCAAAATCAGAAGCACTTTATCACGAACAACATTCATGTGGTGCTCAAGAACGAGACCAGACGACGGACCTTCTGCGGCAATAATACCCAGTGTGTGGATGACTGACAAAAAACAGGCGTTCATTCAGACGACATCCAGATCTCGCCAACACAACTATTTACTGTTTTCGTCTAAACTCTGTGGACATGGCTAAAGCAGCGTGTTTAGCTGGTGATCGACAACGACATGCCACATGATTCAGAAACGTACGTCCGTGCTTGTGCGCAAGGCGGCTTCCCGTGGATCCTTGTCAGCAAAAGAAAGAAAAAATCCCTCCCATGGTGATGCGCACCATAGGCAGTCATCCCTGCCCCCGCAAAGGGGAGATACCTCGACACTATAAAAACACATCGCGTCGCATCCCAGCTGCGGCCCCATACCCATCTTACCTACAAAGGATCATCAACTTAAATATGTTGGTGACGAAAGAGGCCGTCAACGTACTTCGTCCTCGAACGTGATTGTGTAATCAAAGACCTACATCAGCGTCCTGACGTCAGGGATCGGTCAACCGGCAGGCGAACGTCCTCACCAAAATCGCCAAGCCAGCGACTGTGATTGCATGAGCATGGCGCCTAACGTAACATGAAATGTATGAAAGAAAGCCGTACCGTTGAAATACTGCCATATCGTGACAATAGTGCCATGTGGTGTCGGCGATGACAGTAAAAAGTTATTGGAGCAAACGCGTGACTCGGAGGTGGGTGGTCAATGTCAGACGTCTCAGCAAAAGGCCCACCTTGGATGTCTGTAGTCCAACGAGCTCGGAAATGGTGAGCGACATCGCGAGCGATCAAGACGCCGAATCCCCAGTAACCAGCTAGGGGGAAGGAGCTCTGGGAAAATCATCCGACGGAGGATCGAAAGAAGCCAGCTTAATAAGCCTGGGGCTACAAGCTTTACCCTGTACACAGGCAGGCCAGGCCAATAATAAACCGTGCACCTGACACGAACTTGGAATGATGGTGATTTTTTGATTATCACGATTTCCAGGATAGACTCTGTGATTGATCAAAATACTGGAAACTTTCCGAAGTCACTCATGGCGCGCGTTAACCGTCAGTACTTATCCGAAATGAATGCACTCAGGCTGCCAGGGGAGCAGTGGAAGAAGGGGGGCTATGAAGATCTGGGATTGAACTTGAAACTTGAAGGCCCAGTGGGGAATCACGTCAAGTTGAATGAGAAAGACCTTAGGCTGCTAGCAGCTTACCGTGACCTTCGCTAAATGCAAAGTAGTAACGTTGCATCCACCTCTGGGCCGGATGTAATGCCACGAGTAACCACCAGCATTGCCCGCAAGCAGTGTTCGATCCATTTCATCGACCATCACTGCCGCGGCGATACCATCACCCGTGAACGTTTCCATAGTATGTGTCCCAGACCAAGATAGTTTTCCCTCGGGATGGCATACTTGTGAATCGCTCAGCCCAAGGACAGTGGAAATAGATCTCTGAACGTTCTAAGACAATTGCACTGGTAAATCTGGAATACCGCTTTCAAGTGGACGGGTTTGGGCTTGGCTATCAAAAACAGATATGATATTTCACACACACACGCGACATACAAACCAAACCCATCCATCCCATTCACACCTGCGCGAGTGCCAGCGCATGTCATTGGGATCATCCCGCTAACAGGGACTCCGGCCTGTCCCACTCGATTTTCTGCACCAAGGCCGCTCGGAGCAACAACTCTGTCGAATACACCTTGAAACCCTCTTGCACCAAAGGCCGCCAAATCGCCTTATCTTCCTCGCACGACACGACGTATCGGTTCGGCTTCCCTGCGAGAATCCGCACCGTTGGCGTGATGGTGATTCGGACCTGGCCACCCCCCGCCAAAACGACATTCTTGAGCAACTTGGCGTCAACGGGAATATTGGGTGTGAGATAGAAGGTCATTTTCTGGAACAAGTTTGGACCGCCTTCGGGTCCTTTTGCGTATACCATTGCATCCGAAAGCTTGAAGGACCATTTTTTCTCCGCAGCGTCGTCAGACAATAGATAATTATTTTCAGCTAGGGTAGATGGTGTCAACGATCGCAGAGAATGTTCAGTGAAATTCGGGACGCACGAAGAAGTTTTCCACTCTTGGCACTGGCATTCGGCCATTCTTTGGTCAAGATATATGGTGAAACGGACATGGCACACAAAAATTTTTCTGTCCGGATGAGACCCTTGGCAATGAGGTGTGTGCAGTCCGTCGGCTTTGTCGTCATCTGTACGCCTAACTTGGTGAGACGCTGCAGCGTTTGCAAGAAAGGTGTCAGTCACCTAATGTCTGAGTGCGAAGAACAGACCAACCTTGATGACGTCGTCCGTAAGACCCAGGCCGGTCGTCATCAGTCGGACGGCCGCCTTCTCTCTCCCAGTCTTCTCCTGGGACCCTCTCGGTTTCTTCGCAGGAAGATCGTGCGCATCCGTTTCATCGTCGGATGCCACTGCTGTGACCCGTTTCGCCTTGCCTTTTCCATTGATAGTGTTGGGTTTCGCGTTGACCGAGGACACCAACACGACGTCCTCGACTTCTGCTTCTTCCTCTTCCTCTTCCGCTACTTCTGTCGCCAATCTCCTCTTTTTGCCCCTCTTCTCCCTCCCTCCCTCCCCTCCCACAGATGCAATGGACTCCCCACCCGTACTCCGCCTCCGCTTCATCTGTTTCTGTTCCTTCTCAAAATGAATCACGTCTGGCATGATTTCCTCCCTTAACCGCGTGGTCGCCTTGTTTGCCGCACTTCGTCTTGGTCCGCCACGGCTAATGGGGGTAGCATCGACGATCAAGGATATCTCGCTGTCATCCACGTCATTGTGTTTGTTTGTGCGCGTCTTACTTTCTTCCTTGGACGTCGCTGCCTTGGGCTTGGGCTTGATCGGGAGCTTCGTCTTCCCACTCAGCAGTGTGACCGATACCTTTGCAAGAGATGGCGATGGCTTGTTGCGTTTATTTGAAGAGCTCAATGCCTCCGCGGCGACCGCACGCGACATCCTGGGTACAAGCTGTTGCTTGGCTGCCGGTTTGGCGCTGCTGACAGCTTCTTCTTTCCCAATGTCGCGTTCGTCCTCGTCTTCTGCGTCTGTCGCATCATCCATACTTTGCGATGAAAAATAATCGCTAGGCACGGATGGCACAAGGACGGATAGCCGCCGTTTTGGTTTAGGCATGTTCTTCGTGTTGGAGCCTTGGGGGGCTGCTTTGTCCGTTTCGCTCCTCCCATTGCTGTGGTTCTTCTTCTCCCTTGCCTTGGTCATAGCTTCGTCGTTGCGGGATTTCGGCACGCCATCGGGAGTTTTGACCTCAGCGCCCACTCCTATGCCAGAGTCTGCAATCCCTATCCTTCCCTCATCCTCACTCTGTCCGTCTACCAACCTGGCCTTGGAAACGGATTTAGACTTTGGTCTTGGCTTCATCCCCGACTGGACGGGTGTTATCGATCCAACGGCAGTCGTCCTCCGAGGTGGTACAGATGTGTTTGAGGCCTCACCGGCATCCGCAAAGGAGTGTTCAGAATCAGTTGCAACACTTCGTCGTGTTGCGTTGCTCGCTTTTGCCAGCCCCTGTTGCGACGCCCTGGCATCATTATCATTTTGAGTGCTCTGATTGTCTGCCTTGCGTTTGGCCAGTCGAGACTTGGGTTTTGCAAGACGTGTTGCATGTGGACCGACCTTCTCTCCAGCTTCGGATGGTCGCGTTTGTCGCATCTCGTCATCCTTTCCTTGACCATTTCTCCCAATCTTCCCCATTCCAGCCATCGAGCTCCCTTTCGAATCACTGACGACTACCTCGACATCCCTCATGGGTGAAGAAACGCGAGATGTCGACAGTCGTGATGTCCGTGATGTCGTGCGCGAGCCTGTCGAAAATGCGCGTTCACGTTGCTTGCCGGCCGCTCGAGTAGATTGTTTTCCATTCGCCTCCTTGTCGGTGTCATCGTCCGGGGGAATTTCAATTACATGGTCGGTAAACGCGCCTGTCGCCGACGCCGTCAATGGGGTAGATATCGACTCGGGCCTTTCTCTGAGGGACGGTGGCGGCGTCTTCTTCACTGATCCTGCCCGGGACCGTGGTCTCGCTCGTGCTTCTGTCGGTTGGTCGCTCTCCGGCCGGGTGACATCTCCCGTCAAATCGCTCACATCAGCTTCGTGTGTCTTCCACGGATGCATTACATTCCGAGGATCGTCTGCACGTTTGCGATATTCGGCATCGCGGATTTCGTCTTCTTCCACATCGATGATATTAACACTACGACCACCTGGAACGGCGCCCCCAGTAGAACGCGAGATAGAAACGGGTTGGGAAGCAAACGCTGCAAGACAAGAGTCACGTTAGAAATAGTATCATCAGAGATAGAAATAACGTACATCCGTCCTGACGCGTCATTAGCATTTTGCCGAAGTCGATACCCGGCGGATACACGATATACCGCTCCAATCCGACAGTGAGCGCGCTGGTATGCGTGAGCAGCACGATGAGAGGATAGGAATAGAGGGACTCACCGCCACTCCGCAAAACAGTCTTCTAACCATGTATGGTTTACAACTGGGATAGACCACGAGTGCGCGCGCGCGGTCTTGGGAGACGGCTGACTGGAAGAGATCCAGTCAACACGGGTTTTCGAACTACATGAGAATGTACTAACAAACCGGCAACAAGGACTTTATTCGATTGAGTCATGCTTGGCGTGAACTTGGCACCGACTAGAAGGATAAGGCGCTTGATATAATCGCGTGCTTCACCCGTATAATTGGTAATCGAAATTTCCTGTAAAATGAGTCAGTCGGGAGGGGGTAGCGAGACCCGCGCAAGCACGAACGCAATCAATGAGGCCGGGGATGCCACCTCTTGGAGTAGGATACCAGATCAATGAATCGAGTGGCGAATAGAGGGTCCCACCGGACTCGACGCTAAACAGCCAGCTAAGGGTCCCAATGAGAAGGGAGGCACGCGCTGCCTAGGGGAGCGAGAGATGAGGGAAAAGCAAGATGATGAGAAATGCATACCTTGAAATATGCTTTGCCACTGCGCCATCGTGTAATGAAAACGTCACATTCGTCGACGGCCTTTTCTTCGGCATCCTCTTCGGCATCTTCTGCGATTGGCACAACAACGCCACCGGCACGATGGATGCCTGCTTCTATCGCGCCTCGAGAACCACCTCCCATTTCGAGTGAGGGGGATAGAAAAATGCGACGACCAGCCCAGACGGGGACATGGTCAATTTCGTCTTCGGTCCCATCCCCTGCATCACCCACCGTATCTCCGGCGGGTTTCCGTTTACGTCGACCGTCCGTGGCAAGGGGTTCGTCACTGAGGTGGAGGGTCATACCAGGACGTAAAATGGGAGGATCTGGCCAAGTATAGGGTGTTTCTGGAATACGACGGCCTAGACGAACGGCGTCGTCGAACCAGTGTGGGGTGAGGATGTACATGTGTGTCTGAGACGCAAAGTGAAGGGCGGTGTTATACTGAGCGGGAAGATGGGAAATTAAGAAGGGAGCGGTGCGAGTGCGAAAGGGAATACCTTGTCACTTCCTGGACGAAGGGCAAAGAGATGGGTGACGTCGCGAGTGAGACCGATACGCCAATGACCACCCAGGGCAGTGATGCCTGCTGAGAGAACCTCGAGATCGGCTGCAACAAGCTAGACGAAAATGTGACGCGCGATAGGAAAGACGAGGAAGGACATACGTCGGTAGCACAGGCGACGACACCTGAAAAGATCATCGCGGGGTCTGGAGAGTAGTACTGCTCGCTGGATGGAAACGTGTTAGTATGCGACGGGACCAGAAAAGAAAGCAAGGCGCACGGTTGACGTTTCCCCATGACCACACTACGATCAACCCAGCGGTCGGTGACTAGCTTGAGATTTGGATCATTAGTGGCATCGCTATGGGCGTGGGAGGCAGGGAGAGTTATGAGATGAGTGTGGGGTGGATACGAGGTTGCACCATTCAGGTCAAGAATGGCGGTGAGTTCATTTCTGCGCGCAGGGGAGATCGACTGAGAGAGAGAATAGTGCACTCCATCGAAGACGACCATATCAACAGTCGCGTTCCAAAAGTCACGCGCAGGTAGCGACAAAACGTTGGCTTAGTCAGCTAAATCCTATGTGGTTCTGATCTATTCCATTTTCTACGCGAAGGAATCTGAACACATCGTACGTGCTACGATGATCATCTAATCAACTGTTGGTAGTGAATACCTCACTGTTGTTTTGGAAGCCTGAGGTCCGTACCGCTACAAGCGTGCCTGTCAAAACAACCTCCTCTCAGGTGCATCCCCCACCTTTCTCGTATCTGACCCAACGGCACGAGCGGCGAATGTGGAGTGTTATCGTGGAGGACGATCAACGTATACCCTTCAGAGGACAAAATCGAGTCGATCGGGAGCCGAGAATCATTGCAGCCCCGGTGATGTCTGTATAGTTGGTCTCTCGTGATGGATTGATGACGTGGGTCTCCAACATTATGGTGACGCTGAGAGAAATATCTTGGGTGGTTGAAATCCCTCACATCGCGTGCGTCGCGCAAGTCGAATGTTACCGCACCTCGATGGCTGAGCTGCATGTGACCGTGACGAGGGTGTGCAGGCGTTCTGTGAGTATCTGAGCTCTGGCAAGCGTGACGCTTATATATCAAGCAAACCCGTTTGAGTACATGGGCCACGAGCAATGCGACTGGGAAATGGCAAGGATAAGAGCAGTGGTGAAGAAGGTACATTGTCGCCGGATGCCTCAACATTCTGTAAGCTGAGTGCGTTCTGATAATGGCCTTCCACTACCCTCCCCCTATCATGAATATCCTCCAATGTGCGCAGGACGGAGCCCCATTTCTCTTCATGTGTTTGACGTCCCTGTCCCCAACAAGGCTAATTTGTATTCTCAAGGAATCGAACAACCTCGATTTTGAGGCGATGCTTTACAGGATTATCAACGCACATGCCAGAGCTATCCTCAAAGTATCTCAGTTCCAACTCCAGCGTGGTCCGACTCGCAACGTGTTTTCTTCCGAAGGGAAAGTCGTCTTAGACTCTCGTGGTTCGTACCTTTGTTTCGCACGTGCGAAGGGATATCTGACTTGCGTAGGCAGGTATCACGTACTTTGTGTCCATCTTTGTGCGGACAAGGTCGTTCTTGTTTCAATCGACGTCAGAACTGGTCGCAGGCATCTTCGGGACACGGGTGACCTCGCCGCCGCGTCCCACGGACCACGGTTTGCGATCGTCTCGAATCGTTTGAACGACAATCTGACTATGCTGCTAGAGGTCTTAGTAAGGCTGCGATTTGACGCAAGTCGCAACAATGGTCAAGCCCACACGAAAGTCTGATACGAGACGTCGCGATTTCTATAGACAGTCATGGACCTCATTGAGCAGAAGGTGAATTATTTCGGATTACAAGCTTTCCGGCATCGTAATTTCTCAAAGGAGGGTATGCAGTATATCCTTTCGTCCTTTAGCTTTTAACACGCATTACGTTTCACTCAGAGATAAAAAAGTTGGGACCCCTGGCAAAAGGAACGATGTACATCAAACTTGCTAACTTTCCGTCTTACTATCTGGTCCTTGTGATCATTGAAGAAGATTTTCGCTATGCCCTTATCGCGGTCAAGGTATTATCGGATAGTATGTGTGGCAATATGATTATGGAGGATATCAGACGGTTAGGCATTCGACGTATCCGTGGTGAGAAGCGACCACCTGAAGTTGTCATCGACCCACGTGCGGAAGATCCCAGAGTGGGACAAAAGCGGAAGCGCGATGTTGCCGTTCATTGGCGCAGAACACCCTACGAAGGGACGACAAGTAAGCTCTACAAAAAGATCCTTGGTGATTCCATTCTCGGACCTTCAATCGTCATTTTTATAGTTTCATTTGTTGCATGAGAATCTTGTCGAGAGAAGCGTTGGTGGACTTCATTCTCAATGGAGGAGATCCACCTCAATGGAAGAAAAACTTGTGCTCATGCATTTTGGACTTGGACCATGTTTAGTCTTCGCTATCCTGGAATGCTCGGCGTACATACGCGGGAACACAAATAATTGTGTCCCACATGAATCCTTAAGTACGCAATTCATCTCACACTGGTGGTACATTTCCTTGGCTTGCGGCAGTGCACATTGGAGACTCTGGCGCGCAGAATTGAACCGGCAAAGTCATTAAATTGGTGACATCATGATCAGAGTGGTCGTACAGAAAGATAGCAACCGACTTTGACCTTCATTCAGCCCATCATGATGAGACGTTAGGGAGCTGCGGCGAGTGTGTCAATTGGGATAGTGTGCAGGTACTTGTCGCCCTCCTGTGTGGAACCAGGGGTGCCCTTGAATTGAAATTCGTACGGTTCCGTATCAGGGAAGAAATGGCGTATCATTGGGACGGACGCGCAACGTTGCCTCTATCCATTCCATGGTCCCATTCGAAACGCGCACCAGCGGTTGTCGGGCCTCGATCGGACCAAAATTTACGAGCCAAGAACATGGGATGAGAGTGTACACCATGTAATCCATGCATTCATCCGGCATTGGTATGTTGGTGGGGATATATGTGTGTTGGTTGTGAAGGCCGCTGTAGGGTAGGTAGGCGAGATAAGTGACAGAAGTGTTTGTGTGGAGTGTTGAGACGCGTGTTAGGTTTGTCGAGGATATCGAGGGTAATGCCAAGCTGGGATGATGCAGCTGGATCCTGGTTGGGCATGTATGGCGCACCACACCCTGCCCATGTGATACGCTGGGACATGTTGATGTTACAATAGTTCCGGGTAGGACCTATTGTAGCCGCAAAAGCGCCAAGTACCAAGTGGCTGCGATAACTCAAACAACCACCACTTGATACGTGGTGCGCTGAAGAGTAGATGAGGGTTTCTGGTCAGCTGTGACTACCAGAGAGACGAGTGAAAACTCAGGCATTGCTGAGAGTTGTCCTGTTGGGAATCTATACCCAAGGGACAATCAAGGGTCGAGGGTGGGTCAACGATGGTTCTAGTGTTGTTTCAAGGGACGACGAGAGAAGTCCCTGGTTGAGTGGTCACAAGGAAGGATCCGAGTGGAGCAGTGATACTCAGCTAGATTGCGGAGATCAAGACTAGTGTACAGGAGTATCGCTGCGAGGTTTTTATACTACAAAGATCATGCACGGACCACGTAACTGAAAGGAGTAGGCCCGAAGAGCAGAAAGGGCGAAAGGCCAAAAGGGGAGTGCACAATAATCAAAAGGGAATCATACGATGCGAAGGCAATGGACGATGACGAAGATGAAATGACAAATGTGAAGCCATCGGAAGATGATGAGAAAGGGAGAACGTAAGCACTCGGGTAAAGCCGGTGCAGGTTACAAAGGAGAAAGGGAACGAGTACAGATGAATGTACGATGATACCTAGGTATCGAGTAAAGCGAAGAAGTACAAGTGAGACGAAAGAAAGAAATTGTAACATTACCCCCTGAGTACGATCAAAGCACCAAGCTATGCATCACTTCTGCTGTCCAACCCTAGCACCCTAGGGTTACATTGTAACCTTAGGGTTAGAATAGCTTATCAGCACTGTCTAGCTGATGAGGGAAATGGGACAATAGGTGCGGATTACCAGTCCAGCACTTCCTATTTCATTTGGTACTCATCAGGTCCCATTCAATAGTATATGTGATCAAATAGACACTCACGACGTTTAATATGTTGTTACGTGAGATTTGCGTATTTTTACGGTATAAGCTGATTCATGGAGATAACGATATGCAGGACGGACCTTAAAACCTAAAATTATCCAGCGGCCCGATCTATTTCCTGTACCCCTGACTGCGTTTTTAAGACCCGGTTCCTATTGGTAAGCGGTTATGAGTGCTCTTTGCTGGTACCCTAGGGTGCATTTAGAACCCCATCCTAGGGTTTAATAGATCCTAGAATAGGGTTTGGTAATAAATCTATGTTCTATAAAAGGCCTTGAGTATAGTAAACTGGGTAGTACTCAGACTGTATTGACTCTATCTGTGTATAGTGATGTGATTGTAAGTAAGAGTGCTGTGAAGAACAGTAGAAAAACAGTAAACATGACAATTGCCACAGACATGCAAGCTTACCATCTAGGACAGAGAACAGCACACAGCTTACATGGCATGTGAGAATTGCTACAGATACCAGCCCGCCGTCCTGGAAGGAGAGCAGCACACATGTCTGCATAGGACATGACACTGATCATGGACATGTAACACAAGCTCTCCTTCCTGGAAGGAGAGCAGCACACATGTCTGCATAGGACATGACATTGATCATGGATATGTACCACAAGCTCTCCTTCCTGGAAGGAGAGCAGCACACATGTCTGCATAGGACATGACATTGATCATGGATATGTACCACAAGCTCTCCTTCCTGGAAGGAGAGCAGCACACATGTCTGCATAGGACATGACATTGATCATGGATATGTACCACAAGCTCTCCTTCCTGGAAGGAGAGCAGTATACATGTCTGCATAGGACATGACACTGATCATGGACATGCAATGTGAGCTCTCCTTCCTGGAAGGAGAGCAGCACACATGTCTGCATAGGACATGAATTGATCATGGACATGTACCACAAGCTCTCCTTCCTGGAAGGAGAGCAGCACACATGTCTGCATAGGACATGACACTGATCATGGACATGCAATGCGAGCTCTCCTTCCTGGAAGGAGAGCAGCACACATGTCTGCATAGGACATGACATTGATCACGGACATGTACCACAAGCTCTCCTTCCTGGAAGGAGAGCAGCACACATGTCTGCATAGGACATGACACTGATCATGGACATGCAGTGCAAGCTCTCCTTCCTGGAAGGAGAGGAGTATACATGTCTGCATAGGACATGACACTGATCATGGACATGCAATGCGAGCTCTCCTTCCTGGAAGGAGAGCAGCACACATGTCTGCATAGGACATGACAATGATCACAGATATGTAATGCGAGCTCTCCTTCCTGGATGGAGAGCACACATCCGTGGGGATTGTCACGTGCCATGCTTGATATGTGTGCTGCCCTCCGTCCAGGACGGCGGGCTGGCATGTCCGTGGGGATTGTCACGTGCCATGCTTGATGTGCGTGCTGCCCTCCGTCCAGGACGGCAGGCTGGCATGTCTGTGATGATTGTCACATGCCATGCTTGATATGTGCTGCTCTCTGTCAAGGGTGTAAGGGAGAATGTGAGTCCAGAATGGCCAGAAAGTGACAAGTTGCACAATATATTACTTGAAACAATGTGAAAGATTTGTATTCCATGTACCCATAATAAACAAAATAAATAAGAACACTCGGAACATGTACAAGTCCAGTGAGAGAATGATTTGTCTATCATAGAACAGCGACCAGCATGTGATGATTGCACAACATGGGAAGATCCACATGGGAAAGAGACTGAAAGTTCATCACAAACTTGGTGATATTGTGCGATTAAACCAATAGATAGCTTCTTTGCAGATACCATCATTTGCCACCAAGAGGCATTGAACTGGTTCCTGGGAAACTAAACTAATGGTGTAATCTAACACAGAATACATTACAGTGTTGCCCACATTGATTTGTCAATCACAACATGCTTGGCACCTGTAAAGGAGTAAACATAACTGTGCTCTCCCAGATGAAAAGTAAAGTAAAGTAAAGTTTAAGGGGAAGGGCCAGGGGTTGAGTGGTGCTAATAGGGAGATGCAAGTACAGTTGACTCTCACTTAAGGAATAGGGGTTTAAAGTGATACTCTCTCATAGTGTATACCTTTTGAGATTTCCTGGCTCAGAATGTGGGACTTCACTGCATAACAAATACCCTCAATAGGGATTTCTCAATGCCATAACTGACACTACCTTCAGAATGATGCTAAATTAGGCAACTGTATTATATAATTTTCCTCAATTGGCCTGCATCACAACATGTACAAAGGCAAGTGACTCAAAGTCTGTTCCTGTCTTATCATTATTGGTGACTCAGACCCCACTGCCGAGTCTGAAAGCCTTCTCAAAAGTGCTCTAGACAATTTTGAGGCGACAGGTATCCTTCAGCTCTCGCACCAGATGAGTGTTTCTGAGGTCCTCAACTTGGACATAGATGACAACAGTTTTGACATGATGGATAAGGATATCTATCAGTCCATTATGGATGCACGCATGGCATGGGAAAAGAGTGAGACTGACAAACAGGATTGCAGTGTCACAAATGTCAACCTGAAGCCATGTCCTCTTGAGTGTATAATTATATTAAATATTAATAATTTTTTCAAATTTGTTTTCAAATTATATATAATAACTCAAATATATATACATCATGGAAGTGCTGCAAGATATTGTCGACGAGCTTGATGATGATTTTGGATGGGAGTTTGAACAACTTGAGTCACCAGGATGCCGGTCATTGCGGAATGCAGTGAACGGTAACGTTACTGATCATTTCACACGTACATAGCCTAAGTTATATTATTCTATATATTGTCTCTACTAATACTACTCAGAAAACTCAACTGCTTTGTCTCGGCAAGCCGACCTCTCAGGAAATGTATACTCTCTCATAGTGTATACCCTTGGGCATGTCCCGAGGGGTATCGCTTGTGTGAGAGTCGACTGTACTCGCATGGAAGCACAAACAGGAACGTGTTGCCGCGTTCCTGTTTTGTGTTTGCACGCGAGTGTGGGCAAGGTGAGAATGAGTGGATTGAAGCCAAGGAATGATGAGAAGAGTCCCACAAGGGTGGGCACACGATGAAGGCTAGGGGCGAGGCGAGGTGGTGAGAGGGTCAAGGTGGCAACGGCGACGAGACTACAAGAGTGAACACGAGTGCTCGTGTGCAAACACGAATGCAAACGCTTATCATTTGCATTTGTGATTGCACAAGAAGGTGTTGGTGTTGGTGGGGCAAGGGTAAGGTGGTGAGACGGTGAGAGGTTGGAGGTAAGGGAGCTCGTATGCAAGCACGAACGCAAATGCGAATGGCTATGGTTATGCCGTTCACGTTCGTGTTTGCATACGAGGGTTGAGGGAGATGGGGTGGCGACAGTGGCGAAGGCAAGGCAAGGCACTAATGATGCCCTTGTATGATGGGATGGTGATGGTGACCGAAGGCGAGGATGGGGTGGCAAGGGCACAGCGAGACAGTTAAGGGTGAGCGTGAGGGTAAGGTGGGGAGGGTGAATGCGAGGGCCCTCGTGTGCAAACATGAATACGAACGAATATCATTTGCGTTCATATTTGCATACGAGGGCGCAATGAGGTGGCGACAGTGGCAGCGGCAAAGGCGGGGCGGCAGAGGCATGCTCGTGTTAGGTTGATGGGTGGCCTTGAGGGCCTTGAGACAGCCGGAACGATGGAGATGGGGCCAATATGATGGGGAATAAGGTTGGACGGATGGTGCAACGAGCAGTGCACACCGCAACTCAGAACGAGTCGGGATGCGGTCGCTAGCTAAAGAAGAGACGAGTCAGGGCCAACAGTATAACCACAAGAGAAAAGCAGACGTACCTGGTCCAAACCCTATCAACAACCCTGGATGTTCTACCAAGCCCGTACACCCACCGCCTCGATACGGATGACTCAAACCAAACGCTAGCAGAATCAGTAGAGCCTGCACGTGCAAAAGCACTTACCAAGGTGAACAAGAAGTTGAGTCGGGCAAAGTCAAGATGTATGTACTAGAAGGATTTAGTAGAGTGGTTAGGCTTGAATTAAGGACTCACATGACATGAGTAGAACAGACCCAAGGCTGAATAATAGCGCTGAATGTTGAATGTTGAATCGGCGAGGTCTAGCAATATGTGCATAGCACGCCACCGTCTTGGACGGCGAGCGTGGGCAAGCTATTTCTCAAGCACGTGATACGCAGTGACACGTGCGGCACGCCGTCTTGGACGGCGAGCGTGGGCAAGCTCTCAAGCACGTGATACACAGTGATGCATGCAGCACGCCGTCTTGGACGGCGAGCGTGAGCACTGTTACTCCTCAACACGTGATACCTGGTATTGTATGCATTGCGCCGTCTTGGACGGCAAGCGGGCATACAGAGGCCCATCAATCAGTGAAATGGTACGTCCCTGACGTTGACATCGATTACCCTGAACTTACATTACAGCAAGCCACAGGTGTATGGCGTGTGCAGCGTCCGTCCACGACGGCGGAGAGCGGCCAGTAGCGAGTAGTATCATTTCGTGCTTGGTGCACGTTGTGATGGTGAGTACGTTTTATTTCATTTAACGATCAGATCGAGTAACTCACTCCCCTTTGACCATTGTGGCAGATCACACAGTGCATGGGACGGCGATATCATTCGCTCCGTGCTAATCATTTGGATGAACGTTTCCAGAATTGGGGATCGTTGATGGCAAGTGGGCTCGTTTCGCACTCAGTGCACGTTTTGACGGTGAGTTCATTGTGTCATTCAACGATCTGAGTGACTCATACATACCCCTTTGACCGCATCAGTGCTATATCACAACACACCACAAGCGAACAAACGGCGAGCGCATGACGTGTGCAGGCACCATCCAGGATGGCCGAGAGCAGTCGAAAGTGATGTCGTCATTTCGTGTTTGATACACGTTGGTGCGTTCTTTCGTGTACTTAATTAAGATCTCAATCACACACCCTCTAACCATCTTCGTTTTTGCTTCAGCAATGCCTACGGCCAACCTCCACACCATCCTGATGTCTCTGAGCAATAACGACGGCCTGCCATGGACTTCAGAGACATGGCAGTCGCTGACTCGTATCAATGGGATCCCCTGGCACTACAGCCCCGATGCTGTCAATGACAGCCCCGCACCCAACTATCGACAATGGACCGTCTATGACGCCAAGATGGTGAAGACGTTTGCGGCGACTATGTGGGCGACAGACGAAGCTGATCAAGACTGGTATATGTCGGCACGCACAGCTGACAACAACTCCCGAGGACGCGACGCATGGCACAAATTTATCAAGGACACAAGGATCGCTTCGATTATCAACAAAGTTATCGACAACTGTCTCACCGAACACGAGCGCAACCCGTACCAAGTAATGCAACAGCACGGCCAACGTTCAGTAAGTGTCACGATCGATGACCGACTATGTAACTAATCTTGCTAATTAATCAAGCTCCCTACGGTCGAAGAAGCTCAAATTCTCGATGTTCGGATGGACTTGGCGACTCGATTCTTAGGGGACGACGCCTACGTCAACAACGGGAGGGCCCTGCAGAAATGCGTCTCAAGATTCGTCACGACACTCCTCGTCCACTCGTGGAACCGGTTCCGGAAGACGGTGAACGGAGAAATACCAAGAATGGAGAATCTCATCTCCACAATTAAGACGGAACTTGCAAGTACGTTCAACGGCTCTGTGTTGCTCGCGATATAATCTCACAATTACTGTAGGGTTAAGTGCCGAGGGCTACAAGCCCAAAGCGGCAGAGCTTCTTGACCTTCTTAAGCAAATTCGCAGTGTTACCACTCTGCTCGTCAAATATTCCGACACTCAGACGATATCCGAATTAGAATTTTTCAAGGACCAACTGGAGGGGCTGCTGGCAGCCGTGCGAAAGGATACGTCGAGTGATGCTGCAAAGAGTACGTCGTCCATCTGCAAATCGTATCCATCCACTCATGTTCATCAAATAGAATTGCCGAAGGCAGTTGTTGAAGCTTTGTCACAGCTCGCAAGTGTAGAAGATATCGAGGCGATCACAAACGTCATTCGCGCATCCCTGGAAAATCTCGCCGTCGACACTCACGAGAAATTAGATTTTGAAGGTCGAGAAGATGTCAGCATTTCAGACTGGAGTGAAGGCGTTGAAGAGCTCGCAAAGCTCACCACCGACGACCTCTGGGTTCGACTTGGCCTTCCTCAAAAGCGCTTACCTCTGTTCCAGGAATGGACCGACCCCAACATGTTGGTCGACGCATGGAGTGACGAGGGCCAGAAACACCTGGACGACCCAGACTCAGCACGGCAGCCATTGACCCCTCGCTGGCATCAACTCGTCGGGATCTACAGGACGCTGGAACGAATATTCGACGACAAACCCCTTCTATTGATGGACGGCGTAGGCTTAGGTAAAACCTTGCAAGCCGTTGGGACCATCGCATGCCTAGCATACTACAGAGAATGTTTCCTCACGAAGGGAACATTTCCTGGACACTTCGGTGAGTTTTCTCACCATTACCATCTAGCAAACTAATCGAACAATATGATCCAGCCAGCCGCCGCATGAAGACTCCAGACGGAAATATTCCTGACCTCCCGCACATCATCGTCTGTCCCGTCAACTTAAGGGACCAGTGGGAGTATGAGATAAAACGCTTTCTCAAGCCGGCATCATTCGATCTATTCCCCTACGTTGGTCGTTGCGACAAGCGCGAAAACTGGTGGGAAGCGCTTTTCGCAAAAAGTCTCCAACGCAATTGCCAGCGTATCATCCTCACCACATATACGGTAGGGAACTTCATTTGCCTATATATTCACATCACAAATTAAATACATATCATGTCTAGGCTGTACAAGACGATGCCACTCGTTGTTTCCGTGCCGGGGTTAAAGAGGACGTGGGGAAAGGCATCAAACTCGGTCAATACGAGCGCAACTCTCAGTTGACGGTGTACGGCTGACAATTCGGAGTGTTGGTCATGGACGAGGCACATACGGGCCGCAAGTACAACCTTGCACACGTCGCGTGTCGCGAGCTGCGCACCCAGTCAAAGGCACTAATAGCCCTCACCGCCACGCCAGTCACCACCAAACCACAGGTGCGTCTATCAGAACGGTTCATTCATGCTCGACTAACACTTATTCTCTACAGGATCTATGGATAATGGGCGATCTAATGGGCATCAAAGGCTTCCAAGATCGCGAAGAGTACCTCAAGCTTAATCGTGAGGTCAATGCTGCAAATCGGCGTGACAACAAAGCCCTCTGAGACGCAGGCACCGAAGGATCAACGCTTCGAGGCGTCCTTGTCGGTAAAGTCGATCCGAACGCTCCAGACCTCGACTTCCCCACCGTAATGCGTACTTGGATGGTACTCATGCGGGGACGGTTTGCGGCTCACGTCATTCGTCGGACGATCAATTCCCTCGATTACGAAGGTAACAAACTTTTCGGCATGCGACCTTATATCGACCACTCGCTCAAGGTCAAGATGTATGAATGGGAGATGGATTACTTGCGCAGTTTCGCCAAAGAGATCATCAAGGACAACCCAATGGCCACAGCGCCAGATACTCGCAAGGTACGTACTTCCTTTCCTGATCCACTGCTCTCTCTCTCTCCGTCCTGGACGGCGCACGCACACCAACACTCGCCGTGTCATGCAACACAGTACTTCTCACTGCACTCGCCGTCCTGGACGGCGCACGCGCACCAACACTCACCATGCCACGTGACGTGACGCGTCTGAGCTTGTCGTTCGTCTCACGTGACGCAGTGCTTCCTACTGCGTTCGCCGTCCTGGACGGAGAGCTCGAGTATCGCCTTCAGTATTCCACACACCTCGCTCACTTCTATCATACAGCACTTCTACATCGAATTTTGACGTTCAATGCTCCACCCTCGCCTGAATCCAAAATTCGGCGACTACTGGAGGAAACCGGCATCACTCGAACAGTGGCAGAACAGCTCCGAGAAGACAGTGAAATTGGACGTCCTCACACAAGTCGTCAAGCACCATCTCCTTGCAGATGGTCAACAGCCCTTGACGATGAACGATGACGGTCACACGCTCGAGCCCAACCTGTCACTGGCGAACGATCCTGAGGAATACGCCGAATCCGATCGCATCGTCATTTATTCGGCATTCCCCTCATCAAATCAAGCCATTGTGGACGTGGGTACCTTTCACTCAATTCATATATTCGCACTAACGCTCGATCATTGCAGATATTGGGTCTCCATCGTGTCAGGGCCGTGGAACTGAATGGCACCTTGTCCACAAAGAAACGCGTTGAGGCGCTGAATGCCTTCCAAACCTCCACCAGAACGAATGGACCTCGCGTCCTCATCTTGTCCAATGTCGGGTTGGTCGGGCTCAACTTAGCGTGCGCAAACATAATGATCACTGTGGTACGTCCTTTTCTTATTTCATTATCACCACTCAGCCTCGATGGCATTCCGTCAGGACACTACTTGGTCAGCACTCGATGATGAGCAACTCCAGGGACGAATCTTTCGTTTCCCACAGCCCAAGCAAGTTCATATTTACCGTCTCATCGCCCTTGGAACACCCGACGTATTCTTGAACAACATTTCATTCGACAAGGGTCAGTTACACGCGGCATTTACTGGCGCAGATCCGGAATTTCGTAAGTACATTTACTAACGACTACATACGACTACTAATCCCTTCACCGTAAAACTCATACTCTTAGGAGAGATGTTTATTGACCAGGATGATGGCATCGATCTAGTCTCAGTGGCTGACAGCGACGCAACACTCACGAACAACAATCGACAGTCCGCCTCCCGCAGAGGCAAAGAAAAGGCCACTGCCGACCCTTCGCAAACATCGGCGTCGACTGTGGTGAAGGGAAAAGGGAAGGGTAAGAAGGGTAAGGGTAAGGGTAAGGCAAAGTCGAAGTCGATCGCTGAAAGTGAGAACACACCCGAGCCCCAGCCCCAGCCCCAGCCCCAGCCCCCTTCTACTCCCCCTCCAGGCGTTCAACGCAACGCCGGTCCCTCTCGAGTCGTCCGCTCACCCCAAGCTGGTGACAAACGTCGCCCCTCCGTGGCTACCCCGATCTCACCGCCATCAAAAAATCACAAACGTGGTCGCAAAGGATCAGTTGTCCAAGCTCCCACCAAAGCCAATCGTTCGCGCATTAAAAGAAAACCAAACGCTCAGCTCTCTGCAGAGGAGTGCGACATGGAAATCTCCGATCCGTTCCCTTCTTCACCCAGTACTCCTCCTCCCGCCTTCCAGGACGCCGACTTGTCAGAGGATCCTATCCTTCGCGCTCTGCAAGCACCGCATGGACAGAATGACCCCGACGAGGACCAGGCAATTGCCTTTGCTGCTTTACAAGTCTCGGGTACATCAGGCGCGTTCTCACAACTCCCAGTCGGCCCCTCCTCACCACTCAGTTCACTGTCATCATCGTCTCCTGCGAGTCCTGCATATATCATGCCGCACCGTGCCCAAACACACAGCGCCACCCTGGCTAACCGAAATCCGATGTCAACTAACCAACCCGGGCACGACTTACAGCCCCTCTCGCGTTTGCACAACTCAAATGTGGGTGCTAATCGTAGTGATGGCAGTGGAAGAAGGGGTCGGAGCAGAGGGGGTCACAAATGACTTCATTCCGTGGTTGTATACATGATTTGTCAACGCGTACTACTTCACATGTTTGCCTCGTTAGTATATATAGCATGCCGACTACATTATGCAGTTTCTACTACGCTTTGCCCATAGTCTTCATTTTCTACACATCTTCATCTGAGAGCGATCATGACCTACCGAGATGGTCTGTTCAATCAGGGTGAGTATGGTACAACAAGAAATTCAGGACGTTAACTTTCATCTCTTCACTCTATGCATATGATTGATCATTTACTTTCCCATGGCCATTGGCGAGATTTGGAAGCAAAGAAACCTAGATTACCCGAAGCTAAAGCTGACATTCTTTGTCATTGGCAGAGACACTACTGTTTCGTCATTGTCTACCTCCAAATCATTTCAACATATGCCTAGTCACCATCTCACCTCTTCCCAAGAGACGAGTAAGTAGTGTCAATTGAACCTTGTTCTTTCTTCGCACTGAACTCATTACTCATTGCCTTGTAGACGGGACACCAATAGATCGCCCACCAGGGTGCGCCAATGATTGTTACTTGCAATCTCGGGAACCCACCAGTCCTACACAGCGATTATCAGCGATGTTAGAGGCCGTCCTATTATATCATCATACATGACGAGATCTTTGGCAACAATGTTCAGGTGAGTTCGCACACACAAGGAATACATGCAGTTACTGAATCTCGTTCCAGTGTGCAAGAGTTGTCTTTGTCAAAGCTAACATGATCCGTGTCCATTCCTGCTCCTGTTTATATTGAGTGTCCTGTTTCGAACGTGGCGTCCTTGTCTGTATTCATGTCGACCATCAGATGCTGATGTATGTGAACTGATCGTGAGCAAATTTGCTAGTCAAGCTGACACCAACCTAGCTCATTTGCGGTCACCCCCACTTCCATTTCGACCCGGACCTCAGATTCGACGATAGCTCTGCTTCAGTTTTCTCCGGGAACCAGACCTTCAACGTTTCATTTCAACATCGAGCAGTGGCTGGCTGGCTTCTGGTGGCCACACAAGACATGGTGGGGAACATGTTTTACATGTGATCTCATTGCCTCGACGAATAGCTTTGCCTTAGTTTTCTCCGGGAACCAGACTTTCAACATTTCAACATCGAGCAGTGGCCAGCTGGCTTCTGGCAGCCACACGAGAACATGGTGGGGAACATGGTTTACATGTGATCTTATTGCCTCCGTCCAAGAAGGCAATCTTACTTCATCCTACAGGGCAAAGAGATTCGTCTGTTAGAGTGTCGAATTGAACCTCTGCCAAAGAATGAACATGGACCGGAATGGAGTGCCACAGGAACAGAGTTGGACTGGTGCATGCGGCATGCCAGTCGATCATTCCGTGTGGTAAGTCATGCTCAATGGGTCACATGTTTTGTGTTGGTGCCGCAGCTGTAGCACCGAGCTAGCATGGCTGTTCCACTGAACTGACAAGTGTTTCACATGTACTGAGGAAACCCAACTTGGGGTTCTGCAATGTTTTCTCCGTCCTGGACGGCGTTGGGCTTAGCAAAGTCACCGATTGCATCGCTTCCCTACCTCCACCCACCCTCCGTCCTAGACGGCGAGATCACTCAGCTCTCTCACAACATGGTAGCAATCTTCGTGGCCCACTGGTGTGTACAACTCCTCCGTCTGGGACGGCGACCATGCATATCACGATTTCTACTGGTTGTATTGTGTTGTATACTGATCACGTGTCTCACAGCCTGTCAACGTGCTCGCCGTCTCGGACGGCAATGCAATGCAATCCTTTCAAAGATACTATTCGATCGAAATATCATACTTATCAAATATTTAAATTCACCTTGACGTAAGTGTCCCAGTATTTCCTTCAATCACTGGACTCTTCCTCCTCTTCTCGTTCTGCTCGTCCACCAAGCCTTAACGCTGTCAACTGCCTACCTAGAATTCGCTCCGCACTCTCTTCCCTGTCATCAACCGATTCTTCCTCTTCCTCGCGCTCCATAATTCGTCCACGATGCTCTCGAGCATGCCCTCGACCGTGACCAGGGAGCTGCCTCCCATCTAACCTTCCACCTGCAGGGCCTTCCTCATGCTCCACAGATCGTTGACGCTGACGATGAGCATGGCCTTCAGCACGACCAGCTTGCCTTCCAACTCCCCGATTGTCATTTGCTCCTGCACGGACTTGCATTTGCTCCTCTCCATCTTCTCGTACGTCATTCTCTTCTCTCGCAAGATCTCTTGGGGCGGGGCGAAGGTGAGGCTGTCCATATCTACGTTGTTGTGCTTTTGGGTTAAGAGCGATGTGCGGTCCACAAGGTGTTTCCCCCACAGGCAGCATTGTCCATTGTGCCGAGTAGTTCGCCCGAGTACACCACATCTTGTCACTTTGAGTGTATGGAATCCACAACATTGCGTCGAACGTTTTTTTGATGATTCCCCGCACTCGTACGAGTGATTGCGGGTTGAGGACATGTTGAAGTTCCAGCCACTGAGAATAATAACTGGCTTGTTTGAAGTTTTGCCCAATTGTGGCTGGTTGCTGTGCAGGAAACATCCTGTCGAAGTGTTTCGTCCATTCTGTGCCCGTGCAGAATTTATATTGAGCAGCTGTGAAAGGAAGAGCGAGTGTTTGATACAATGCTTCTGTGCCTTCTTCCGTTCGCATGTCCTTCGGAATGTTTGTCCATGAGCCCTCACGTGCGGACTTATGATTCGGTGCTTGTAGCAGGATGTCCAAGAAGAATTGCTCTAGCAATTTTTGAATTTGCACAGACAACGCTTGCACGCCATCATTTCCTTGATTCTCGATCACCTGAAGTCTGTTTCCCCCTCCAAATTCCATGAAATGGTCAACGTCTTCTCCTCTCATTTGATGTGGGGGTCGCATTCGGATATGGTTTAGCCTGTCGGCTTCAATTCGAGGAAGGGGGCGATCATCATCTCGTATGTCGTCTGCACGAAGTGTTTGCTGTCCACTGCGGTTGTCGCTGCGCTCTGCATTAGACCTGGTCTTAGTCCGTCTGACGCCAGCTGTCCCCATAGCGGCCCGCAAGTCTTGTAGAGAAATCCTGAATGCACCTAAGATCACATCCTCCGAGAACGATTTGTGATACGGCAGACGGTACGTTCCGTTTCGATCGACCACGATGTCACATATGAAATAAAGACCAGCATTGTACATCAGCGGGATTCGATCTTCAGGTTCGGCCGTGTCTTCATCATACATTCTATAATCCAACGGGATTTCCTGGCATGCCTTCTCAGCTAGCTCTGTGAATCGAGTCTCTGGGGTGTGAAACAGGCCATTAAGAAGCCATATCACCACGCCTCCTAGGACAAGAGCACATTCTGTCTGCCTATCTCTATGTCTCACCGTCTCCGGTACCGCGCTCCGTCCCCGTCCCCGTCGCCTTTTTTGGCTTTTTTTTCGACTCCGGTCCCCGCCCCTGCCGTCACTTCTCGACGTTCGTCTCTCTGTCCCCGTCCCCGTCGCCCTTTTTGGCTTTTTTATCGACTCCGGTCCCCGCCCCTGCCGTCACTTCTCGACGTTTGTCTCTCTGTCCCCGTCCCCGTCGCCCTTTTTGGCTTTTTTATCGACTCCGGTCCCCGCCCCTGCCGTCACTTCTTGACCTTCTTCCTTTCCCTGTTCCCCGTCTGACTTTAATTTCGACTCGGTCCCCGTCCCCGTCCCCGTCCCTGTCCCCGTCCCCGTTCCCATCCCCGTCCCCGTCCCCGTCCCTGTCCCCGTCCCCGTCCCCGTCCCCACCCCTATCTCTGTCCTCATCCCCATTCAACGTCTCCATCCCTGTGTTCCTCAAACGTACACTAGCGTACGAAACCCACACCAAGTACTTGCCACTTTTTTTTTCTGGGCTGACGTCTCATCGAAACCATCGTCCCAGTTCCCATTTCAGCTCTCCAGGATCCCATCATTCACTGCATAACCTTTCTACAGATACTCTTCTATAACTTTTTAGAATACAAGTACACCCATTCTTCCCTTCTTCCCTTCATCCCATAGCCTTCTTGTGACCTATGTTCTACACCTATCCTTTCTCGTCGCCTACCCGTCCTGTCCCTTGGAGACTACCTGTCCATCTCATCATGTCCGAGTCATAACTACCTGCTATGTGAATCTACTAACCATCACTGTCTCCATCCTCTGTCTGCCACGAGAGCTCCAGGACGCTGCAACGAAACCTTTCTTTCCGAATGATGGCAGCACGATCCCTAGTATAAGAGACCCAAGTCCTTCGTGAACCCTGATCACAACGAGCCTTACGCCGTCCATGATTTAAGGCTTTGCTCCATCAGTCCCATCACTGCTACCATGTCATATCTACATTTATATCCTGTACACGACATCCTCATCGACCACGAAATCGACAGGACTGCCATGATTTATACGAATGGCTGCAAAATCAGATCGTTGCCTCGCCGTCCTGAGACTTTTGTCCACCGGAGAAACCGCAGTAAGCTGTGGGTGTCTGTAGGCAATCCACCCGACTTGCACAGTGCAGACGGTTGGTCCACAGCCCATCCACTGGCAGGCATGACAGTTAGGCTGTGTGTTATGAGTCGCTCGCTTTCAGGTGGTGTCCCAATCGTCACAAGACTGAATCCTCGACATTCAAAGCCGTCAGGACTGAGAGGTTCATCGGCGGCGTTCTTCAGTTGTCACATTCATGTAGACCCGGCAGCGCTCACAAATCTCATTCTCTGGTGATATGGCATCACCCTCGCTGTACCGGTATCATCGGAAGAATATGTTTTCTTCTTTGCTATGTCGCTCTGGATCTTCGTTCTCATCGTTTGCACTTGCAGCTCAACTAGACCTCTCCTTCCTGAATATGACGAGGTTGATCGACATGTTTGTTGTCGTCAACTCTTTTGCTCGCTCGATCACACCTTCAAAGTCTG
Organism: Chiua virens; assembly: GCA_019787685.1. Taxonomy (NCBI): domain Eukaryota; kingdom Fungi; phylum Basidiomycota; class Agaricomycetes; order Boletales; family Boletaceae; genus Chiua; species Chiua virens. Next base: position 46,428 of record JAHNUO010000036.1, read on the forward strand.
TCGTCTTCGAAAGCAAAAACCCTAGCTTCGTCAGAATTCGAGGTATGTATAATGAGACATCATAATCGTCGTAATCGAGGTGTGATTGTGACTGGACTTGATTTTTTGTTTGTTTTTTTTTTTTTTCCACTCACGTATGGACTGAGAACAGGTGATGCGGTTGTACATCCAGGACTTTGACACGTCTATCCACAGTCCTGTAGACATGACAGTCAGGCCGACAAGTTGCTGATGTGACCTCCTGGTCATCGTCATGTCACCATCTCTTGAACTTGCAGTTCTCACTCCGTTCTACCAAGCATGTCATTTATCTGAGCCAGCGCTAACTACCGTCCACACGTCAGTCCACTTGCGACCACTTTTCTTCAGGCCCAGGTCTGCTTCTAGATCGAATCCGACAGCCCATTTGCCTTTCATCATGGCATTATTGTGGTGCTACCACGTCACGGGGCATGTACTCCAAGTCTCTAACGCAGTAATATGCCATAGTATGTGATTTGATTTTCGATGCACCTCTTGACCGGATTTTTTTTTCTGTAGAATCTGACCCTTTTCGGCATACCTTCTCGCCGGGAGGGTTGTCAGCATCCCGTACTCGCATCCTCCTCCATCATTGTCCTTTGACTCATCCCGCAGCGTTGGTCCCAGCTGTCTGGGCTATCCTAGGGTCGCTTGTGAGTTATTCTAGTCACCGCTCAGGGAGTACTACATGGCAGCCGGAGTGCCTCTCTGGGCGATGACATCCGTGTGTAACACACCCTGACGACTCTATGTCCAGGGCTGGTGGAGGATCATGCTTGCAGCGAAACCCTTAGTAAGTTAACCCCTTCCGACCGTAGTCCTCTAGTACGCTCAGTAACCGAAGGGGCTTTTTTTTTTTTTTTGTGAAGCTGATCACGGAAGAGCCTTGGCCCGGCGGGTTAGCGTCTGAGCTGGAGGCGAGGTTGAAACGAAGAAATCGAAGTGATAAAAGGCGACAGCACTCTTCTCAGAGCTTGTTTCCCATTCGTTACTATCGCCTTGTATTCTCTCCCTCGAATTCAAATCCAACACAGAACCTATGCCTGAGTGTACGACGCCCCACTGCCTCGCCCCACTGGGAGACCCCACCACAAAAAAACACGCGTGGAATTACCACGTCACCCCCATTCCGTTCTCCGTAGCTGGTATGGTCATGAGTTTCCACGTGCATGAAGGGAAGCTGCTTTGCCCTTTCCCCCAGTGCTCCACGTCCTTGAATAGAAGGGACCGAGCGATAAGACACGCCCGTGATATTCATGGCATCTCCAGTGACATACTCATCTTTGAAAAGCCCTCCGGTGAGTGAATGCCGCGACTCCAAGTCTACTACCGTCTCAAATCTGACCTCCAAAGTTACCTCTCTGACTGCGGGAGGCCACCAGGGGCCCAGTTCGTCCCCAAATACTCCTATAGTCATGCTGGACGATCCGAAAGAAACGAGCACTAGTAAGTGACTTGAGCTACAGCCTCCGGCGTTCTTTCCACTGATGGCCCTTCAACCAGACCCAACCCGTCATCCCGCTTCCGTGGAGTCTGCAGAGACTCCCCAAGAAACCTGTGAGCCAGCCCATGAATAAGCCACATAACCCGCTCACCTTTCGTTCCTTCGTTCCTTCGTTCCTTCGTTCCTTCTTTTTCTTCTTTCTTCTTCTTTGACCTCCATTCAACTCAGTCCGTCGCGGTGGCGAACAGAAGGTGGCTCTCAACCCCGACGTCAACTATCTAGAAGGTGGCGGCGTTCTTGACAAGCTTGGGATCTGGTATCACCATGGCCTTGACGTCTTCCTCTGCCGCTCTTGCAGCACATGCTTGACCCTGGATATTCTCAACGGCCACTGCAGAGGCCAGCACAAAGTATCCATGTCCCCCGACCTGACGGAGGAGCTCCATGCGTTCAACCAGTCTCACCATGTCTACGAACGACCACAGGACGTCCCCCTCCCATGTCCAGGCGGGCCTGTCATCGACGGTTTGTCTTCACCAGAGAACGGGTTCGCGTGTGGCTTTCCAGGCTGCGATTACTCCGTAAAGAGTGAAGAGACGATGAAAAAACACGAGCGCAATTGCCACGATCGCCGTCCACTTCAACCTACTTCATATCAGACCTGCAAGGTGCAGACGCTCTTCCGTGCCGTTGGCAACGTGTACTTCGAGGTCGAGGAGTCAGCGAAGGAAGGACAGCAGCCGCTCCTACGGCAAGCCTTGAAGGAGCTGGGAGGGCAGGACGACTCGGAGGAGGCTGCCATCGCCACCGACAAGGACCGAAACCCTCCAGCGCTGTTGAAAACGACGGGATGGGCGGACTACTTGCCCCACGTCCGTGCCAATAGGACCCTCCGTGCAAACGCCTTGGCTCTCAAGGGGAGGCGTGACCCGAGCGAGCTCGGTGGCATTTTACCGGGTCTAGAAGCCGCAGTCGATGAGATATTCACCATGGGCCGGTATGCGTTGAACGGGCACCCGTCCAAGCTCACCGTACTGAAATTGCTCCTGTATGGGGATAACATACCGAGTGATAAGTCAGTCTCACGACATGAATTCCTCCCGACCGTTACGCTGACGATGTGATGGCTTCTGCAGACCGAAACACTGGAGCCCCATCGCTGCCTCCAACGTCGAGTACTCGGCGTTCGTCACAGAATGGATGACAGCGGTCCTCCGGTCCTCGTCTGGGAATTCGAGCGCCGGTGGCTTCCACTTTACGCTCTCAAAGGACCAAGAATCTCACCTACGAGCACTCGAGCATGTGCTGAGACAGAAGGATGCGGTCAAGGCAGTGCAGTCTTGCCAGAAATTCTTGTGGAGCATCACGTCTGCCCAGCCTGACAGCAGAGACACTTGGAAGGACGTCACGCAGCAGTGGATTTGGCTGAGGGCTCTCCGGTCGGACGGTAACTTCTATGGACCGTCGTCACTCACCCCAGACTTGGCGAAGATACGATACGTGATGCGACAGACCGCCTTGCTGCAGGCTATCACCCAGCAGTCAGGAAGTGAGGAGGCGCTGGTCGAGTGAGTGACACCCATCGAAAGCATGGACCCGAATGCTGACGCCATAGTACGCCCGTTCTGTAGCCGGGTGGTGACATTGCACGCGGACGTACTGAAGCCGGGGAAGCCGACGCCGTTCAACATGGTGACGGACCTGTCTGCGTATGCATCGTCCCTGGTGCATTCAGAGGTGAAGGACCCCAAGGTCACCCTCTCCGAGGACTATAGGTCGTTCACGGTCGGCACTCAGACGATGTCACTCGATAGGCTTCGAGGGGGGATCCAGACCGCGATCGCTGCCATCTGGACGGCATACGACCACATCGTCCATTGCGACAGAATCGTTCCAGAGGGGCTTCAACCGGTCGACGACCTTTCGAATGACGCACGAGGTTACAGCTTCTTGTGTGAAAGGCCCTTTAGTGAAAAACGACGGTCGATGCTCTGTCACCTGGTGTGCATTTACAAGCTCGCGAGCTTGGACTGCGAGGGTAGGCTTTGCTGGGACGTTCCTCAGGTCAAATGTTTGCTTGCGAAGTGCGAGCGGCTGTGGGACAACGTCCTCCACGTGCTGTTCATCACGATGGGGGTCTCGACCCGCGTCTCTCAGTTCTCACGGATGCAGCTAAGGAACGGAGACCGTCAGCGTAACCTTCAGTTTAGGAACGGGGAGATGTTCTTCATGACGCGGGACAGCAAGACGAGCAGTACGCTTGGGAGGGATTCTTGCGTTCCGTCATTTCCTCCCTCGCAAGTCGCCTCGCTGCTGCTTGAGCTCGTCGGAGGTGGACTTCGAGAAGCTGAAGCATGTCTGGTGGGACAAGCGTATGGGTCAGAGGCGATGGAGCTGCACAGAAGGTGACAGAAAAAAATCTCTTGCGTCGAGTCATTTTCTGACTTCTTTACTCCTCCCTGGAACAGCTACCTCTGTATGCGTGGGGGAAAGAGGCTGGAGCCGGAGCAATTTTACAGCATGTTCGCAGCGAAGAATGGCGAGCTGTTCGGCTGTGCTTGGGGCTGTAGGGACTATCGCCAAGGTGCGATCTCGATGGCCAGGCACTTCATATCTGTGGCAGCTGCTAGTGATGCCACATTCACTGCTCTCGACGAAGCACTCGCGGAGGCTGCAGACCACTCTACCCGCATCGACCATGCGCACTATGGAAGGACGCTTGCTGACCATCCGCGCCTCACGCACAGCGACATCGAGAAACAGCGATGTATATGTCAAGAATGGCATTCCTTCTTAGGCTTGGGGCCGTTTCCAGTACAAGAGCCGATTGCCGTGGTACGGTCCCGAGGCAATAGCTCTCATGTCGACAAGGAAACGCTGAAGTCAGCACTAGCCGAGCTACTCCCGGAACTCTGCAGCTCGATCGCGGACGACGTGTCGAAGAAGATGATGTCAATAGCCAACCGTGACGAAGCAGCACCTACCACTGCCTCCTCCTCTCATGCCAGTGCTCCGAGTCAGTGCACGTCGTCTAGGCCTCGAGCTCTAGGTTCCACCCGCCCCGCTGCCACTGTGGTCAGAATGGAGGTCCCTTCTGAGCACCTCCCTTCGACTGCCCAAGAGCCTGCTTCCCCATCCCACCTGGCAGGTTTCGGTGTGCCTTCGCCTTCTCGCTACTTCCATGGCCAACCCTCCCCGCCGCCCGACGATCGCGACGAAATGCACATGCCAATCGGCAATCACGCACCGAAACTTCCTGCAGTGGACGGCCGGAGGTTCCAGATGGAGTTCGATGTCTTTTCCTCCGATCCCAATTCGAGTCAGCCTCGAGCCCTCCCGAGTGCCATTTTCGAGAATGGGCACTCTGCACTGGACAAGGGAAAGGGAAAGGGAAAGGGAAGGGAAGCAGACCTGCCTAGTGTGACAGCTCCAGAGGAATCCATACTTGACCTGACCTCCTCTCCTCCCGTTCTCGATTCGAGTGAAAAGACGGCGTCTGGTCGGAACCCTGGGGTAGGACTCAAAGCCTTACCCTCTCAGCTGATCGTTCCCATCGGTCAGAGAAAGAGACGTGCCCCAGCTGAACCCCTGCTGCTAGACTCGGACCTTGGACTCGAGCATGAAGCGGAGACAGCACCAAAGCGAGTACGTAGGGGCACGGACGCAGAGGCTTTTGCTTTGTTCTCTGACAACGAAGCGGAAGACGGCGGTGGCTACGACTTCGATCGTGACTGCCTGGACGACCTCATTGCTCCCTCCACTCCAGACTCGGCGGCGGTGACCATGCGTGACGCCATTCGCTCCAAGATCGCAGAAACAGTGAAGAACCCCAACGCCCGGGAGAAGAGCCCAGAGCAGATGGACGCGCTTCTCGCCATCATGCTGCAGGATCCAAGGGACCTCGTCGTGGTCATGAAGACGGGAGGCGGGAAGAGTCTGCTGTGGACCATCCCACCCCTTCTCAAGCTCCCTGGCATCTCGGTCGTGATCTGCCCCTTCAAGTCGCTGTTAGACGAACAATATGCTCGATGCAAGAGCGCTGGTGTCGTCTGCCACAACTATTGCCATTCGAAAACTGTCCAGGCCGGCACGCAGAACCTCTTCTTGCAGGTAGAGCACGTGGGCATGAACGTCTTCCAAAAGTGAGTCACCCCTCGACCACCCACGCTTTCCATTTGTCATTGACCCCCGCCGGGCCCTCCCCCTCAGTCTTTTAATGGAGCCGATCGGGAAAGAGATCAAGAGGGTCTTCGTGGATGAGTTCCATGACATCATTCAATGCCCCCCTGGGCGTCGTTCGAGCTGGAACACGCTGGCCCGGCAGTGCTCCTCGATGAACATACAGATGATTCTTCTTTCTGCGACATGTCCCCCGTCGATGACTACCGAGCTGCTTAACCCATTCCAACTGAGAGAAGGCAGAATGAACCTGATTCGAGGGCCTACGGACCGGCCAGAGATCGGCTTGCATTACATCAGAGCCCTGTACACCCCGGACGGCCATGTCCTCCACAGCGTTGTGAACCGTTTACATGCCATGCTGGGCCCTCAGGAGAGAATCCTGGTCTTCCTCAACTCGAAGAAAGAGGTCGAAGCGTTCGCAGGCAAAGCCAAATGCGCCATGTACCATAGCGAGTTGTTCGAGGCCGGAAACACGAGGAACGAGAACATTCTTCGGTGGGACTTGGGCGAGACGAAGGTCATGGCCTGCACGACAGGCTTCGCTCAGGGCATCGACAGGCCAAGCGTGCGGTTCGTGGTGATAAAGGACCCTCAGTATGGGCTGCTGCTGACGATGCAGATGGTCGGTCGTGCCGGAAGAGACGGAAAAGAGTCCCACGCCTTCATCATCGACACGGAAGGGGGGCAAATTTTCAGAAGCAAGAGCCTCGCTTGCAGCAGTTCGGTGAAACAGGTTATGGGGAACGATGCTCTGTGCAGGGTTCGATCGACTACCAGGGCCCTCGACGGGAAAGGTTACGAGCACCAATGCAGGGAGCGCCCAGGTCGTGTGGCTTGCGATGTGTGCAATCCGAGCCACCCCATCCACTGCGCTGCGGTCGCTGCCAGCAAGAACGTGAGCGGCCCAATAATCTAATAATCTTCCCCTCCGTATCCGTACCACTTGATAGCCCCTGGAACAACCTAGTGGAACAACCTAGTCAATGGGGTGGAACAACCTTGTGGAACAACCTAGTCAATGGGGTGGAACAACCTTGTGGAACAACCTAGTCAATGGGGTGGAACAACCTTGTGGAACAACCTAGTCAATGGGGTGGAACAACCTTGTGGAACAACCTAGTCAATGGGGTGGAACAACCTTGTGGAACAACCTAGTCAATGGGGTGGAACAACCTTGTGGAACAACCTAGTCAATGGGGTGGAACAACCTTGTGGAACAACCTAGTCAATGGGGTGGAACAACCTTGTGGAACAACCTAGTCAATGGGGTGGAACAACCTAGTGGAACAACCTAGTCAATGGGGTGGAACAACCTTGTGGAACAACCTAGTCAATGGGGTGGAACAACCTAGTGGAACAACCTAGTCAATGGGGTGGAACAACCTAGTGGAACAACCTAGTCAATGGGGTGGAACAACCTAGTGGAACAACCTAGTCAATGGGGTGGAACAACCTAGTGGAACAACCTAGTCAATGGGGTGGAACAACCTTGTGGAACAACCTAGTCAATGGGGTGGAACAACCTAGTGGAACAACCTAGTCAAAGGGTTGGAACAACCTTAGCCTAAGTGGAACAACCTAGTCAATGTGGTGGAGCAACCTTAGCCTAAGTGGAACAACCTAGTCAATGTGGTGGAGCAACCTTAGCCTAAGTGGAACAACCTAGTCAATGTGGTGGAGCAACCTTAGCCTAAGTGGAACAACCTAGTCAATGGGGTGGAGCAACCTTAGCCTAAGTGGAACAACCTAGTCAATGGGGTGGAGCAACCTTAGCCTAAGTGGAACAACCTAGTCAATGGGGTGGAGCAACCTTAGCCTAAGTGGAACAACCTAGTCAATGGGGTGGAGCAACCTTAGCCTAAGTGGAACAACCTAGTCAATGAGGTGGAACAACCTTAGCCTAAGTGGAACAACCTAGTCAATGGGGTGGAACAACCTTAGCCTAAGTGGAACAACCTAGTCAATGGAGTGGAACAACCTAGTCAATGGAGTGGAACAAGCTTAGCCTAAGTGGAACAAGCTTAGCCTAAGTGGAACAACCTAGTCAATGGGTGGAACAACCTTAGCCTGAGTGGAACAACCTAGTCAATGGAGTGGAACAACCTTAGCCTAAGTGGAACAACCTAGTAGAACAACCTAGTCAATGGGTTGGAACAACCTTAGCCTAAGTGGAACAACCTAGTCAATGGGTGGAACAACCTTAGCCTAAGTGGAACAACCTAGTCAATGGAGTGGAACAACCTTAGCCTAAGTGGAACAACCTAGTGGAACAACCTAGTCAATGGGTGGAACAACCTTAGCCTAAGTGGAACAACCTAGTCAATGGAGTGGAACAACCTTAGCCTAAGTGGAATAACCTAGTGGAACAACCTAGTTAATGGGTTGGAACAACCTTAGCCTAAGTGGAACAACCTAGTCAATGGGTGGAACAACCTTAGCCTAAGTGGAACAACCTAGTCAATGGGTGGAACAACCTTAGCCTAAGTGGAACAACCTAGTGGAACAACCTAGTCAATGGGTTGGAACAACCTTAGCCTAAGTGGAACAACCTAGTCAATGGAGTGGAACAACCTTAGCCTAAGTGGAACAACCTAGTCAATGGGTGGAACAACCTTAGCCTAAGTGGAACAACCTAGTGGAACAACCTAGTCAATGGGTTGGAACAACCTTAGCCTAAGTGGAACAACCTAGTCAATGGGTGGAACAACCTTAGCCTAAGTGGAACAACCTAGTGGAACAACCTAGTCAATAGGTTGGAACAACCTTAGCCTAAGTGGAACAACCTAATCAATGGGGTGGAGCAACCTTAGCCTAAGTGGAACAACCTAATCAATGGGGTGGAGCAACCTTAGCCTAAGTGGAACAACCTAGTCAATGGGTTGGAACAACCTTAGCCTAAGTGGAACAACCTAGTGGAACAACCTAGTGGAACAACCTTAGCCTAAGTGGAACAACCTAGTCAATGGGGTGGAACAACCTACTGGAATAACCTAGTCAATGGAGTAGCACAATTTAGTAGAACAACCTAGTCATTGGGGTGGAATAACCTGGTGGAACAACCTAGAATGGCGTAGAACAACCTACTGGAACAACCTAGTAGAACAACCTAGAATGGGGTGGAATAACCTACTGGAACAACCTATTGGAACAATCTAGTCAATAGAGTAGAACAGCCTACTACAGAAATCTTGTCAATGCAGTGTAACAATCTGATAAAGACAATGTCTGTATTACATAGCCACAAGCACATGTATTCCAAATACTTGGGCATGATGATAAAATGACTGAGATACTAGGCATGAGGCAAAATCCATGTAAGTATATTTGCATTAGTGGAATACTTATGGCAATTGATAGACACCAATTCAGCTAAGTTAGTCAACTACTAGTGGAAGCATATGATACATTTCACTTTTACTAATTGATAGCCACTATCATAAATATATGGAATATTTATGCTGAGCTACAATCACTTAGTAGAATAAGTCAACAAGCTAGCTATGGATAGAAGTATATAAACATGTTGACACAGACCAATCTACCACACAGCGGAAACCACAATTAGTCATGGTGAAATACAATCTACTATGGACCTCTGGTTACCTACAGACCCTTAGATCATAAGATGTGGAGCACAGGATCAAAGGATATGGCCATTTCCAGGTGGCATGTTGGTCAGAGAGGGTCTTAACTCAGTTTTTGTGGTAGAAATTCAAATGAAATATCTAAAATTCTGAAAATATTGTGGGAAGTACCCATGGATAGGAGCTAAAGACTGGTCCACTAAAGGACAAGTCTTTTATTTTTTCAAAATCAAGGCAACTGGTAACTGAACTGGTCAGCAACTGGATGCAACTGCAACTGCAGTCCAGTTGCTTACCAGTCCAGTCTGGTCCAGTTGCCAGTCTTTTGAGCAGCCCTAGACTGGACTTTGGAACACTAGGAGTTAATGTCTGAGAAGGTCAGAGTTGGATTTGGTGGAATGGAGATGGTATGGTATATAACAGTGAGCCAGATGTGTCATCCCAGAAATCCTATCAATAAGTGCAACTCTCCTATTTAAAACTCTGACCCTTCAGATCTAAATTCCTGCAACTCCAAAGCATTCTTGCACTCCTCCTTCAGCTCCAGACCTCTAGACTTGTACTCTGAATATCTCTTAGATCTCCTTTGTCCCTTTTTGTCCTAGTGTACATTCTGTATTCCTGTGTCTTGCTTAGGAGCACAGCTCCAGCTTTTATACATATCTGACTTCTTCCAGTTACTTACTTTCCTATCATCTGTCTTAGCTCTTTAGTCATTCTCCATTTCTCTGGCTTATTCATCTCCTAAACTCCTTAGTAATATCCTTTGATCTCTGAGTATATAAACTTTGTTACTCCTCTTGCAACTCTAGCTTGATTATCAACATACATGTAGATGAATCCTGCCTAATCATCCCCAAACTCCTAAAGGTCCTGGTGACTTCTCTTGTTCATCCTGAACTTCTCCAAGCTCCTTCAAACTATCTCTGTAAATCCATGACACAATGCTAGTAAGAGGGCAGCACATAAGCTGAACCCAATGTCCTATCTAAACATTTGAACTCTGAGATACCCCTATTTCTGGAGTACATTCCGGAGGAATATGGTCTTAACAAAATGATACTACTCACTCTGATGAGACTCTCTGTTTGATGTGGTCAGGTCACTGAGTGCTATTATTCAATTTACATTAGAGATGTAAGCACTAGTTTGGGTCAGTGGTGATTTAGTAATACTGTAGCATTGAATAAAATTGTTTGTCACATATGAATTTCACATTGATACAGAGGTTAGAATGCCATGTAGCTACACTAAATGGAGTGAGTATGAAGCATTGAGTCATTCAGCAGTGAAATAAACATGCCAGAGTCAATTTGAGATTGAATGGGGAGTCAGGTAAGAGTGGTAACTGGGACATGCCAGGGCCATTTGATGTTGATATAAGAGGGAATGGGACTAAAATGGACTCAAATGAGTGAATATCATGGGATAAATTGATTGGTCATGACACAAACATCTGTATTGAAATTAAAATCCAGGAAGGGTTGAGGCAAGTGGGGTAACAAGAGTGTGTTGTGGTAGTTTTAGGTCAATATACAGGCAGGAACAGCACCTAAATTGAGAGTAAGTAGAGTGTGTACCAAGCAACAAATCAACTACATTAAAAATTGAGACACAAAGGGGGATAGAGCTAAGTGAAGTGACTGGGACATGTTGGAGCTATTTCATGTTGATGTAAAGTAGGAATAGCACCTGAACAGACTAAACAGAGTGAGTATGAATCAATGAACTGATTGACAGCAAAACAAAACATACCAGAATGAAACTAAAAACCAGGAAGGGTTGAGACAAGTAGGGTAACCAGGACATGGGAGCCATTTTGGGTCAACATGAAGGTGAGCATAGCACCTAAATAGACTTAGTAGAGTGGGCTCCAAGTGGCAAATTATTTGGTCATAAGAAGAACATACCACATTGAAAATAAGGTCCAAGGAAGGAAAGGAGAGAAAAGGAACAACTGGGACATGTCAAAGGGGAGATCAAGACAAGTAGGGTGACTGGAATGCTTCAGGGCTGTTTCAGGTCAATGTAAAGGTAGAAACAGCACTTAAATACACTCAATGGGGTGAGTACAGAGTGACAAACCCCTTGGCAGTAAAATAAATATACCAGAGAAATTTGAGATGAAGGGGGTCAAGGCAAGTGGGGTGACTGGGATGCATCAGGGCCAGTTCAGGTGAATGTAAAGCAGGGAATGGTACCAAAATGGATTACATAGAGTAACTATGAAGCACAAAATCAACCAGTTGTAGAACAAACATACCAGAATGTGTAACACCATGAATACATAGTGTTTTAAAGTCTGGTCCAGTCTGGTTTTCCATGGTCCAAATGAGACAACTGGACCAAGACCAGTCCTAGAAAGGTCCTGGACCCTTCCAACCACATATGGACCAAAAAAAACTGGTCCAAAACAGTCTTTTGATCAGTTACAATCAGCTGCAACCATTGTTGTTCCAAACTGGTCCTTTGACCCCTTTTGCGTGGGAATCATGATTAGTCATGGTGAATTCAAATCTACTATGGACCCCTGGATACCTGCTGACCCTTGGATCATAAGATTTGGATCACAGGATCAAGCAATATGGCAATTTCTGGGTGGCATGTCAGTCAGAGGGGATCTCAACTTGGTTTTTATTGTAGAAATTCAAATAAAATACCTAAAATCCTGAAACTATTGTGGGAAGTACCCATGGATAGGAGCTAAATACATGTCTCTCTTTTGTCTAAATCAAGGCAACTGGCAACTGGACTGATTGACAACTGGATGCAACCACAACTGCAGTCCAGTCCAGCTGCCAGTCTTTTGAGCAGTCCTAGACTGGACTTTGAAACACTATGAACACACAATTGCAGCACACACCAAATATGACATCAATCAGAGGCACCAGCTGAGCCACATGGTTTTGTGCAGCACACAAGGCAGGTTTGTATTAATAAGTGATGGTTAGAGCTGTAGCCTAAATAGCCAAGACAACCACTTGCACCTGACAGAGGTGAGACAAACAAACTATGTGAAAAAGTGTTGGATGGCAGTCTCCCATGGGGTTCTCCACTAACTTATTCATGATGTAAAATATCACAGAAGGTTGTGGAAATAGCCAAGACAGAAATACTTAGACCAAATAATAATAACTACCAGCAGCACAAGTGTATGAATACTTATGCTGAGGAGAACACAGAATGAATCAAGTATACTATTGGATGGATTGGTTGTACACATGTATGTATACTTATGCTGTCAACAATTTCTTATGCAAGCCAGTGGTTTGATCCAGACGATGTATAAGAATTTTAAGTAGTTACCTCAATATCTGTTTGAACCAGTTTACTAATATAGCCATACTAAAATTTCTTCAATCAATTGCTTGCACAAGCATATGAAATACTTGTGCACACATCGTGGGAAAATTATTCAAGTGGAGTTTGAATTTATCATAAATATAGGCCAACCTGTGGGAAAATATTGTTCTTTCTCCCACTTTCATACCATCATGTTTACCTGCAACTCCTGCAAGCTACAATTTGACTTGAAGTCTATATATATCACTCACATTAGAAAATGTGTTCCCACATCTATCTTTTTCACTCATACTAAACAAAAGGTCACTGTACAGAGGAATGAGGATGGTGTATTTCTTTGTTACTGTTCTAACCCTGGCTGTCCCAAGCTGACAGGTTTCTCTACCACAAACAACATGAAAAAGCATATGAAAAAAGTCCAATCAATTTGGGTGGGACCAAACAAGAACAAACAATGTGCACAAGTAAATGAATATTTATGCACATCCAATCCAGTAGGTGTTCACTGATTTATAGTCATTGTGTCTGACATTTAATAATTTCAAATCCAGTTCCTTGATACTGCTATGCGATCTTCACCACCTTCTGCCCATAGCAATCACAATATGATCACCTCCCCAACGAATGTAAGCCATGTTTGTGTGCACAAGTATTCCATTTACTTATGCTAGCAATAGCAGAGCCCCCAAGCCTCTCATGTAAGTGTATTTGATGTGCACAAGTATTCCATATATGTACTTATGCTGGCAATAGCAGGATCCTCAAGCTTCTCATGTAAGTCATGTTCATGTGCACAAGTATTTCATATACTTATTCTGGCAATAGCAGGACTTCCAAGCTTCTCATGTAAGTCATGTTCATGTGCACAAGTATTTCATATGTTTATGCTAGTGACAGCAGGATATTGACATGGGATCACCTCTGGTTATATCACCAAGATCTTTAACTCAACCCATACCATCCTTGATAGTAAGTTCATGTTCATAAACAAACCTCAGCTATGAATAATTTATTTTATAGTCTATATTAGAGCAGCAACATCGATCAGTATCAGCCACAAAAACTCCTTCACCACCACCCATTCCTCCAGTCATACAAGAAACCAGTATCAACCCATCTTACATCAGATCCAACGGTTTCCTCCGACACTCGTATCTTGACTCATTGAATTTGGTTGTCAATGAGGAATTCCATTTCCTTCAATGTCAGGAATGTGGCATTGCATTGTTACAAGAAGAGGCTGCCATCCACCTGATGCAAACACATCCTGCCATATGCATGGATCAACACAAGTTCGCTCAAGCAGCCATGGAAGTCTCACTGGCTAAGAACTTTCCTTCACATATAGAAGGACCAAGAGACAATATAGATGGACTGTCCATCCATGATGCTTTTGCATGCAACCACTGTTTCAAGCTTTACATGGCAGAGGAGACTGTACGGACTCATCATTACAAATACCACAAGGACATTCCAAAGCCATCTTTTTGGAGACGCTGCAAAGCTCAAAGCATCCATTCGCGGCGAACAAAAGCTCACAGTGCTTGCCACCTCCTCTGGGAAGTGTACGAAAAGGAAACCATTCAAGGGCAGTCTTTCAAAGAGTCTTTGATAGACACCCTCTTGAAAGAACTAGAGGAAGAGTTCCATATTCCATCTGTGATATCGGATGAACGTCTAGTGACTCCATGGCTCAACACAACACGTTGGCATGAGTATGTTGCAGGAGAAAGATTTGATACCAAGTCTTTGTGTACCATGGTATCCACTCCCAAGGACGATGATCTGATTCTGCCAGGTTTACGCACTGCTGTCAACACATATTTCCAAGAAGCATTGGATCTGTTGCAAATAACTGATGAGCTGGTGCTCAAACGTTTGAATTCGCCTTGTCCCCTTCAAAAGTGAGTCTAACAAACACTGCATGGCACAAGTATATTGTATACTTATGTACACCTTGCTCATCTTTTTCAAGTGGCATATCCAACACTCCACTTCACAAGCACATGTTGGACAAGAGCATGACCAAATATGTAGCACCAGTCATTGCCTTGTTGGTCATGTTGATGACGATGGGCAGCGAGGACCTAGAGGTCAAGCAGATGGCCGAGCTCCTTTTTAGTGCACTCCCACAGCGAAAGGAACGAGCAAACCTCTCAAACTACATTCATTGTATACTCATCAGGGTATGGACAAAGACCTGGAAGCGTAGCCCAACCACAGTCATCATGGACCCTACCGAACGGTGTCTGGCTCTGATGACATTGAAAAAAGATGGTTCCTTCAATGAACCCAAGCATGTCACTACAATCATTGCAAAGCTCGAGTACTGCATGCGATTGACCTTCTTGAGGGAGATCAGAAGCAGAGTGGACATTCCAAATGGAGTGGAGGAAGAGGTGGCCTGCGATGCCCTTCAAGATTGGTTCATCGAAAACAAATACTCCACGTTTGCCCGACTACGCTCCCTACAGCATCGTGCTACTGCCATCGTATACGACACGCCGAGCTTGCCTAACATCTGGTGGACAGACAGTGTCCACTGGAAGTCCATGCTGTTCAAGGGTGAACCAATTCACTTTGATGACATCTGTGGCATGTTTGCAGACACAGAAGCCAAGCTGATTGAACTATGGGAACAAAAAATACTGGGTGGGCTGTCCTTGAGGGCAGAATATGATGCTGTTGCAGATGATCTTACCAACAAGGATGTTGGTTATTCATTCCTATCTGACCAGCGAAACAAAGCCTTTCAACAAAGAGGTCGATTGGTCCAAGCTGCAGCCAGAGGAGAAGGTCGATTCAGACATTGGGCGAATGTGGTGAATGGAGAGATAGAATGGAACAAGGGAGCCATGAGGGCATGGTTGCAAGACTATGCTGAAATGCAACACCTCCTGCTTGTACGAGCAGAAATGCTAAGTGGGGCTCCAAGTCGTGGCACGGAACTCACTGCATTGGCATACCGCAACACCAAGACCCGACCTACACGCAGCCTAGTCATGTTGGGCAAGCACCTTACCATCCTCTGTCAATACATGAAGACCACAGCACTCACAGGACAGGATAAACTCATTCCACATGCCCTGGATGCTATCACAAGTGACATTCTCATTCAAGACCTAGCGTTGGCCAGACCGTTTGCAGAGATTGCAGCACGAGCATGTTTTCCCAACAAGCCAGAAGTGAAAGAGCTATATCAAAACCAGCTCTTTGTCAACTTCAATCGGCTGTTTACAACTGACGATCTTTCTGGAGTGATGTCAAAGTATAGCCTTCCTCGTCTCAACTATGCACTGACGGTCAATCCTTGGCGTCATATCCAGACTGCCTGGAAACGCAAATTCAAATGCTCATCTGAGGCTGTGCAGGAAGACAACATGGTAGACAATGTTGAAGCCCTTCAGGCTGGGCATACACGAGCGACAGAGAATCGCATCTATGGTCTTAGCATGCATACGTTGGCTGGAGCACCAGAAGACATACTGCCATACTATTTGGAGGCAAGCACATTGTGGCAAAAGCAATGCCAAACAGTCCCAGGTGGAACCAACCTGCCTTATCAACAAGCATGTACAACAAGCTTTGTTAGCACAGCATCTTCAACCCATGCATGTGAGTGTATGAATGCTTGTGCATAATCACCACTTACACTCTTTGCAGTGTCTGCAGATCGAGTGCACAAGTATATGAATACTTGTGCAATACCAGCACCACCACACACCAATGCTGGTCCATTAACACAAGACATAGCCCAGCAAATTATGACATGCTTGATGCCCTCCTTGTCTAGTCTCATACAAGATGCGGTCACCAAGGCTTTGGATGATCGTCTGCCCACTCAAACAACCACAGAGGGCAAAGGCAAAGGCAAGGCAGTCGAAACCCTATTGGACGATGAGCAGAATCCAATGTCTTTTGTGGAGGATGAGGAGGATGACATAGGATTGAGACTGGCTTTGCAACAAGAAGCAGAAATGAATGCCACAAAGAGATGCACTAACAATCAAGGAGAAGGCATGTAGTATCTTATGGTATTTCTAGAACATTCTGTGACATGCTCATTTCAGGACCATCCAAGTGGGCAGCCACATCCTCCAAACGACTTATGGATCCTATTACCTCTCCCTCTCCCTCCAACAATGCTTATCGCCATGTGCGTCAACGGCTCATGACAACTCTTTCACCTCCTGTCCCTTCCAATGGCACAAGTATCCATACACTTATGCCAATCTCTACCACTGCCACACTTGAATCCAAGGCACTGGCAACCATGAGACACCTTCTTGGAAATTCAACTGCCAACTGGCGCTCTGTAGAACAAAAACAGGCCATGTTAGCAGTGTTGAACCATCATGAGGATGTTATCACAGTGCTAGCGACTGGCGGAGGCAAGTCCATGTTGGCAATAGTACCCAGCATGATGGAGCAATCAACAGTGACCATCCTGGTCTTACCGTTGAACTCTCTTATCATTGACTATCAACGTCGTCTCACAGGAATGCAAGTGCCATATCAGGTGTATGGTGAAGGAGATACAGAGGATGGACAACTGAGTGTCACCAAGAACCTAGTCCTGGTGTCTGCTGACAGAGCTCAGACCAGTGATTGGCGAAATGCATTGTCTATACTGGCTCAGAAGAAGACTGTGGCACGCTTGGTCTTTGATGAGGCCCACATTCCCTTGATTGCCAAAAACTATCGTAAAAGCTTGGACAACATCTATCAAATACGCTCGATCCCCTTGCAACTTGTGTTATTAAGCGCCACTCTTCCTCCCAGCTTTATTCCTGAGCTCACTGCCTCCTACAATCTGCTTTCCAACACCACCATTGTCCGGCAGTCCACAAACCGACCAGAGCTTATCTACATCCTAGAAAAAATGGCTTCTACATCTCTTCTTGCAAGAACCATGCAGATCTTGGAAGAAGAGAAAGACAACTGGAGAGAGGAGGACAGAGGGTTGGTCTTTGTGTCATCCATCGCAGAAGGACAGCAGTTGGCAGGTCTCACAAAGCATGCCTTGTATGTGGGTGATCGACAGAAGATGAGCGATGAAGAACGTCATACTGCCTACAATGAATGGATTCAAGGATCTAAAAAGGTCATGGTGGCCACTACTGCCTTCAGCACAGGCAATGACTACCAGCATGTGCGCCTGGTCATACACATGGACAAGCCGTTCGACATGCTTGACTTTATCCAAGGTCAAGGCCGGGCTGGCAGGGACGGACAAGTAGCCAAGTGTTACCTTCTTGCACCACAAGTTAGTGGAAAACCGAGCAGCAAGGAGTCTGGAGTGTTGATACAGAGCAAGGTTGCCATGCATGACCACATTTTTACGTATGGTCTAAAGCGATGCCTTCGATATGGCATGGCATTGTTTGCAGATGCGAAGGGATTGGCCTGTCGACAACAATCCAACAACCAACTGTGCTGTGTGTGCAATGGTGACCCACAACACAAGCCAGAGGATATTCTCATTGCTGGCATGCCACAGTCAAGGACAAACAAGAATGCTTTGCCTTCCATGTCTTCTACATTGGATATGTCCAATGATTCATTCATTCAAGCCAGCACCAAAGCAAAGCAAATGATGTCATCACATCAACTCAAACATTCAGCCAAGGTGGATGTTCTGCTGGTTGCTTTACGCCGCATGGGAGATGTTTGTGCTCTATGCAAGGTCCTGGATGCACAGTCCAATGAACAAACTCATCATTTGTTTAGCTGTCCAAGTCTGGGATCTTGTGCAGACAGTAGCTGGGAGGGATACAAGGAATGGAGAAAAGGTCTACGATATGCCAAGTGGCATAACAAGATTTGCTGGCTCTGTCATGTTCCACAACTGAATGACAGTCTACACCCAACCTTTACAAAAGCTAACAAGGGCAAAACAGGGTGCGAGTTTGCAGATGTGGTGGCACCAGTCGCTTTTGCTATCTACCACAATCAAGCATTGAGAAT
Organism: Chiua virens; assembly: GCA_019787685.1. Lineage (NCBI taxonomy): Eukaryota > Fungi > Basidiomycota > Agaricomycetes > Boletales > Boletaceae > Chiua > Chiua virens. Next base: position 64,929 of record JAHNUO010000036.1, read on the forward strand.
AGCAGCACAACAACACTTTGAACAAAGCTGGACAACACTAGATGCATTCACAAGTTGGTTGATGGACAAGCCCAAGGTGGGAAGGGAGAGCAACCTCATAGACTTGTTCATATGGTACTCCAAAGAGAATCCATAAGTATTAGAAATAGTTGTGCCAATGTAACTTGTCTTTCATGAGATCTGATGGTATCAACTCAGACACTGCTGAGGTGTGCTAGAGAGAATCTATGCCCAAGGCACCAAGGACTTCCACTTGAGGAGCAGTGGACAAAGGTAAAGACATTGGTCAACACAACAAGGAGATCTGCTTGATGAAGGCAGGTGGTGCAGGTAAGTGAGATGATACTCAGATATAGATTGAATGGATCAAGACTATAGTTGTACATGGAGTAGTATTATTGAGAATTTATATGGTGCAAAGGGGTCTCCCAAGAATAGTTCACCACTGATATCTGGAGTGACAAGGCCTCATAATTGCCTATATCTTTCTTTGACAGCCCATTGGATTGCTGGGCACCTGACAACTGGCACATTAGAGCTCAAATCAGCTTTACTTGGTGTTCATCATATTTGTGGTAACCACACAGGTATGGGTTGTTGTTGTAGGAGTGCAAACACACCTATGTGGTTATTTCCCATTTCTCCCACTTTTCACACTCGTCCTGATTGACACATCTGTGTTCACACTGTCTCATATTATTTTTATTTGGTCATATCACTTTTTGTTTATACATTGCATAGGCCTAGACCCTGTTGCACAGCCCTTGCAGGGAATTCTATTATCCCTCAAACTCTATGCTTTAAGATTTTCTTTTAATTACACCTACTTAGGACAAGTCTAGGGGTATTCCTGAGGAGTATAAACACTCTATATAGACAAAATACAGAAGCTTTTGCCTGTGCACTTCTCTGTCAAATAGTGTTTCAAAGTCCAGTCTAGGACTGCTCAAAAGACTGGCAACTGGACCAGACTGGACTGGTAGGCAACTGGACTGCAGTTGCAGTTGCATCCAGTTGCCAACCAATCCAAATAGTGTTTAAAAGTCTCGGTTTTTCATGGTCCAAATAAGGCAACTGGACCAAGACTGGTCCTAAAAAGGTCCTGGACCCTAGTCTTGAAACCCGGCGTTACTTTTTAGGAAGCGGCAGGCTACACCCGAACCAAACACTTTCTGTAATGTCTGGATACTTTAGTCACATGACGAGCGCATCGAGTCACACCTGTCAACAAAGTCCAATAATTAGTTGATGTTATGCCCATACTCGTAATTAAGCAAACTATTAATTAATGATATTGTCCATCTAATCAGGCTGCCAAATCACAAATGATCAGTGCCAATGTTCCACGATGACAATGACGACGCAAACGATCTCTATGGCCCGTTCTTGAGCCACCATATCCCTGCCAGTCTTGCACACAACCCAACCACCAGTGCAGATCTTGACGAGCTCTTTTCTGGAGGCACTGCTGATGACAGTGACCCGGACACTAACCCACCCTCCAATGCATACACACCCGACACCTCCATGAGCACCTCGGGCTGGACAAAGCTGTGGAAGTGGCTGCCATCCTTGTCTACATGAACCAGCTTGGCCTCAACCTGCCTCTCTTTCTGGATCTACTCAGCTGGGGAGATCCAGACTGCGTCACTGATCCCAAAATCCGCTATGAGCATTCAGCACTCATGGTCAGCAAGGAACTCCCATCAATAATCACATGGTGGCACCAGCCACCGCGTCAAACGAATAGCACACATGTACATGCGCATGGGGCAAGCACTGTAATTGAGTGCTTTGCATTTAACTGTGTCGGAGATGTCATAGATGATGAGTTGGAAGGAATCGGGCATGTCCTACAGTGTCCAGCTGAGGACCTGTCCATGGAAGAGCTGTGTACATTGTTCGTTGAGGATCTGATCCTCAAGTTTAGCAGTCCCAGCTTCGGAGGGACTCCCAAGCTCTGGTTCTTGCTGTTACAGTTAGCCTGGATGGACAAGCAATGATCCTGACACATTGCAAAGGCTCCTGACCTGGTTTGTAATTATATATTCTTTGCAACATACCCTTGTTAACAATCAATAGATCATCCTATCTATTATTTGCCAAATCATGATGTCTCGATCACATCACCACAACCGTTTTGCCAAGATGATTATAGTTTTTCTTCGAGCCCAGGGTACGCCAGCCAAGAGCATCAGTCTACTTTATTCCTTTGGCATAACTATGAGTCACCAATGGTCTGTACATGCTCTCAAGACAATATCACAGAATGAGATGCAAGTTGTTTGCAAATGGGTTCATCAATATCCTTTTGTCATTACACATGACAATGTCAACATCCTCTTTCATGTCTATGCTCAGCAAATTGATAATCAAAGTCATTTTGACTCTGGTACAGCCTCCACTGTGTTCTTCCAACCCCATGCTCCTCCTGAATAGCCTCTTTGCAACCATACCCTCCAAGAGTATTGAGCTCAGGGACGATAGCATCCCCTCTCAGTTCGAGAACTCTATTCACTTGCACATCAAGCTGCTCCTCTACAGTATCAATGTGACATTCATCGTGTCCTCTGCTATCTTATACACAGTGTGGAATTCAATCTTCCCACTTACCATGACAAGGATAATAGCATCTTTATCCCTCCTGATCCAATCCAATCACTTCCCATAGGCAAGCACAATACTACTTGCTGATTCAAGCTAATCTGACCACTTTCCACAGGCAAGGATTATATCACTCACCAGTTCATGCTTGGAACAGAGCACTTGGAGAAGGCTAGCTATGAGGGGAATGCCAATGTCATTGCAGCAATCTTGCATCAGCTTAACTTGGATACAGAGCAGGAGATGAAGAAGACTGGACTTGACCGTGTACTGGTTTGGGCTGGTGATCAACTCACATCTGCTCAGTTGCGAGGACTCTTCCATTTTCGTGCTCAAGACCACAACTCATTTGAGCGGCTGGACTGGCTGGTTCCCACTTTCAGATAGTTCCATTTACTGATGGCCTTTGCAAATTCCTTCCACAAGCAGTATCTAGGCACTATGGCAGGACATGGTTTGATGCATGCTTTCACACTACTTGAGAGAAAAGGACTTGGAACAGTACAAACCCATGGGCCCTTTCATCAGAATCTCCATGATGCCATTCTTCATGTAACTGAAGCTCATTTCCATGCTACCTGGAAGGCCATTGGAGGTGTTGACAACTTGGAGAGCTTACAATCCAAGACCCCAACACAGTTACTTGATCTAGCCAAGCAGATTGTTGACAAGTTGACATCTAGCATTGCCCTTGATGCCCTTGATGCCCTTCCAGAAGATCAACATGACCAAGCATTGTATAACTCCATCTTGTGGAATTGAGATGCTCTTTGTTATATTGACCTCTATGAAGCTACAAGAAGTGGTGATGTAGGAATCATGGAAGCTACATTGCCTCATCTTGCATTTTGATTTTCTGGAGGCAGAAATAGCAATTATCTTGGAGAGATTTTGGAGCTCTTACAATGCTTTCATCATGAATGGCCACCTGAACTCTGGTATGAGCTATGCAGACTCCAGTTTGTGATATTCATTTCATTATCAGTGACTTTGTTCAATGGCAATGTTGGCTTGTCAATATGAGTGGTCAACCAAACAAGTTCCTCCCATTGGATAAAGGGCAGGACTACAATGTCAAGGCTATAAAGGTATCTATAGATGTTTAACTTGAATTGGAAAAGATATAATAACTGATATTCACATCCACAAGGTGACTGATCATGTTCAGGGGCCAAATGCCTCATGGGATATATTGAAGACCCATAGTCCTGCCATACCTACATTGCATGCTGTCCGGAAACACTTGGAACATCAAATTCGAGCCATATGCAGAGGCATATCATACAGCAATCCAAGTCATGACAAAGACATGTCACACTTGGAGGATGCATACACCAGTTCTAATATTCATGTTGCAGAGCCAGGACACACAGTTCACACACAAAGAGATGTGGTTCAAGATTTCATCACACAGGTGCAGTTAACTTGGGGACAAAGGATAGTATAGCTAAATGGTGGGCAAAGCAAGATTTTACACGAGCAATGGAGAAGAAATGGTAACTATACCGTCGAAAGAATACCAATGGTTATCTATGAAACTTACTCTGCTTGTCTTCACGATTATCATGAGATATGCTGATCCAACGATTGGTGGGGAGAGCAGTGGTCACTGTGGGGTATATATATCAAATGAGATTTGATGGTCTTGCACTGAGAACGTGGCTTGAGAAGCTATATTCAACTTGTGAGGGAATAACGGTGGGACATGAGAATTATCCGGTGTGAATGTCAGAGTGCCAACAGAAAAGCTACGATGTAGTACTATTAGTAGGATTTCAATGTAGCAGGGAAAACAACCTACCATCCTGTGCCGGGAATGACACAGTTCTCCTTGGTGGACTTGGACTGTTGCTGACACATCTGCCGTGATTTCTCATTGCATGCAGCCTTCTCAGTGGCCCGCCACTCAGCCACAATCCGTCGTGCCTCCTGCTCAGCTGCTTTCTTTGCCTCGTACTCCATGTCCACCTTCCTCACAATGTCTAATACAGCCTCTCCATATTCCTTGGCAAAAACCCAGGGTGTCGAGAGGCTATTGCAGATATTGTCGAGGGTGGTAATGGCATGTTTTGAGGCGATCAAAGTCAGAACTGGGTTGGGGAGAACAACAGCAGATGTAAAGGAGGCATGAGGAAAGTCTTGCTGAGCAGTATGGTGACACCATGAGAAGAGTGCCTGCCATACATCCTGCAGGTGTTGTTGAACACGGCGACCAGTCGGGATGGATTCGCGGGCAGGCTCAGTCTTGACAGTCATATTAGCATCATTGGACCCCTTGGGAGACTCGGATGCTGGTGACAGGGCATGCATGGCTGCTGTGCAGTTATCACAGCACATCACAGTGAGGGCTGGGAGAACGGCAGGTGAGAATTTCAAAGTATTAGCATGGTGTGAAAAAGAACTTACCTGACTGTCCTGGCAGGTTATCAAACAACGTGTCAACTATCTCCTGTCAACATTGCTGTGTTCCAACGTACTCGCGCAAGTTTGGTTCCAGCTTCTTGCGGTATGTGCATTCTTCATTTTCTCCATCTTCTACCTCTGATTCCAATACTGTTTCAACATCATTGCAGTTTCTGACTACCTTCAATGCCAACACCTCAAGAAACAACACCGCACGCGCCTGAATTCCTGCCGACCGTCCCGCCCATCCTGCACACTGCACCCAAACTGTCAACGACTGTGGCGCTCCCAACTGCCCCACAAATTGGACGTCAGGTATGTCCAGTCCCTACATTTAGATTAACATTGATTGCCAAATGATACAGAATTCAGCTCATACCATGCCACCAACCTCCATCACCCACAAATTCCACTGCTCGCCCATTCGAAAGCATTCAAGCTCATCAGATTTCAAGCCATCTGAGTGCCGCGAGTTGAGAAACCCAACACAAGAATGAATGTGAGGAGGCAATAAAGCCCATGAGTGTTCCCAGCCAAACTGTGAGTCTATTACCTTGTTTACAAAAATAAATGCATGCTCTATTCCTCTGCGCATGTAACCCCTTCGAATAGAAAGTCCAAGGAACTGAAGTCCATCGCATTTCGAATGAGACAGACTTCTTGGTAGATTCAAGTGAAATGATCGTGATGGGTTGATATGTAGCAAATGCAGTATGCTAGGTTCCATAGTGGCTGAGGTGACATACATAGGGACATTCATTGGAACGAACAAATGGAGCTTGTCGACTTTGGCGAAAGCCTGGCTGGAATTGCCCACCCCATTGCACTATGCAGTGGGCCTCGTCGATGACAATGCCACACAGGTGTTGATGGTATTCGCGTGAGCACAGAAGTGCATTGAAATGTAGGTTGGATATGGCCATCTCGGGCGATGTACAAATAATCTGATACTTTTGGCCCACCAGTTCCTATATTTCTTGGTGAGTAGATCATCCTCCCCGGTGCAACTACTCACCTTGTGCAGTTCGCTCATGTATGCATTATGATTCATGGCGACAGCCATAATGCCTATTTGGCTGCATTACCGAGCCTATAGGTATGTAGTAGTAAGTCCATCTTGAGGTATGTAATAATGATCGGCGCTGACCTGGTCCACCTTGAGGGAGTTCAGAGGAGAAATTACCAGCAATATTTGGTTGCTATGAATCATAGATGGCATGATGAAAGGCAAACTCTTTCCTGAACCTGTCCCGGCAATGATTGTACAGTCAAGACCGAGGTAGAAAGCTTCTGCAGCATTGAGTTGCCAAGGGTATGGTGGCTGATCGTTGCATTTTTCTAGGCATGCTGTGGTCAGTGCTTGCCATATTTCATGAGAGGAGTAGTGGGATTTTTTCTGGGCATGTTGCTGGGTGTGTTCTAGGTTGACATATGATTTTTCTCTCTGCTCGCCATGCATAGACGCTGTGAGCATAGCATGGCAAAATTTAGGAACTTCAGCAATTTTAGGTTATGTACAAAACAGGTATCTCCTCGTCCCAAAATATTCACCATCCATCCTGTTTTGGACAAGAGTGTGACAAGTGTGACTCGATGCAATAGTCTGGGACCCAATGTCTCCAGATGTTTTGGTAATTGTGTTAAGACCGGGTCTACTCAGGGTATGAACTCCGGAACTCCGGAGTTATTCTTGTGGAGGGACTTGGCTTCACCGTGTGTGGTGCGCCCTTGTCACAAGTCTGTCCTTTATTTTGGAAAACGAAGAACGGAGGTCGGAGGTGAGACTTAACACCAAAGTGAAGTCGAGCAGAGATAAGACCGTCAAGGTCTTATGGAGTTCGGAGGGAATAGAAGGTAAAACTAATATTCAGACTGAGGGTACAAAGTCGGAGTACTACAGTTTATATACTTGGAGTAGAATGGAGATTAGTAACAGGGTTGGTAAGAAACTGAGTAAGACGGAAATCAGGAAAGTATGTACCCGGAGTGGAGCTGGGTATGTACAGAGGCCGGAGCTGTGCTGTTAAGCGAGACACAGGTTATTACTAATGTAACACTAGTATGAAAAGAGACAAGAGGAAATTGAGAAGGTTCTAAGTGAAGTCTGGAGATCAGGAGTTGTATCCGGAGAGAGATCGTACCGGAGTAATGAAGGAGTAAACCCGGAGATCTCGGAGTTGGATCGATGAGATATACGGGATATGACAGTATCCCCCCTTTAGGCCTGAACCCCTGAAGGCCATAAGCGAGAAACAATAGCTGTCAAAGCAAAGCAAGGTCAAAGCAGATTTGCGGACTTCAATTTCGGACTCAGATGCGGAGTCCCTCATATAAATTCAGGCATGCCTTCGCTCCTTAACTTCCAACCTCTACCATGTCCGATATCAACAACGTCAAACAATGGAGTGACGAGCATCTCAAGGAGGCCGACGACGACAGTGACGAGCTGTTCGAGGTGAAGGCGTCCGAGCGGCATTGATGTGCAAAAGTGTGGAAGGAGAAGGAGCAACGGAGGAAAGCGGAGGAGGTGAGATGGAAGGCGGAGGAGGCAAAGCGGAAGGTGGAGGAGGCACAGAAGGTTGTGGAGGAGAAGCGCCTCAAGGAGGCCGAGGAGGTGGCCAAGAAGAGGGTGAGTAATAGTTGAGTCTGAGTAGCGCAGAGCTGACGGAGTTGACAGGCTGAGGAGATCTGAGCAGAGCAAAGCGCTCCGAAGGATAAGGGCAAGGGGAAGGAGAAAGAGAGGGAGCCGTGCGCGAGATGCGTAACGGTGGGGATTGAATGCGTTCCCGGAGAAGGGAAGAAGGGTCGGTCCTGCGAGGCTTGCCAGAAAGGCAAGCTGAAGTGCGAACTTCCAGGAGAGGAGCGACCAGAGAAGAGACGGAGGAAACGCGCGGACAACAAGGAGGGGCCGAGGAAGAAGAAGAAGAGGTCGGCGTCAGTGGAGGTGGTGGAGGCGGGGCTGAGCAGGGACCAGAGCTGCAGAGACTGCGCTGGGAACTCGGAGATGGTAGCGGTCTGGAAGGAGATCGCTACCGCCTTCAAGTTGCCCATCAAGCGGCTGGACTGCTTGACGGCGCAGGTGGAGAGGATGGCGGACTGGACGGAGGAGCTGGCCCATCTGAAGGGAGAGGAGTTGCATGGGGAGTGGTCGCCAGAGCCGGAGTCAGAGGAAGAGGATACCAACGCGATGGTCGGAGTGGAATTGGAGGTAGTGGAGTTGGGGCAAGAGCAGCAGGAGTTACACGACGAAGAGGATGTAGATAGGCTGAGGGAGGATCTGGCTAAGGGCAAGTAGATAGAAATATTTTGTTACTAAGATTTGTTCATCATTATGCGGAGTGAGGTCCGGGTTTGTCCGGGTACTGGAGATAGAACTCCGTAACGATTTCAGAGGCATGCCCGAGTTTGGTAGCCAACAACCAAGAAGTTTCTTCATCAGTGCCTTCGTAACCAGCCCATCGTACCAAGTACAATAGTTTGCAATTTTTCCTTTGTCGATCTATCTTGGAATCAAGGATTTCGGAGATCTCATACTGCAGTTTGCCGTCTACTTCAATCGGAGGTGGTGGGGGTTGAACACGGTTCGGTATGGTGTTTGGAATGCAAGGTTCTAATTGAGAGACGTGGAACACCGGGTGTACGGACTTCATGGAGTTGGGGAGTCGGAGTGTGAAGGAGTGGGTCCCAGCTTGAGCAATGATGTCGTATGGCCCTAAATTCTTGTCGGAGAGTTTCTTAGAGGGCTGGGTAGTTCTGAAGTACTTACATAGCCTTGACGAATACCTGGTCTCCAACTTTGAAGTCCAGAGCTGGAGTTTGCCTGGCGTCAGCAGGTCCTTGGTATCACTCTTGAGCGTGGGCCATTTCCTCTCGGAGGAATTGGTGGAGTGAGTTGAGATCAACAGAGTATTTGCATGTGCATGCGGAGGTCATGTCCTGTTCGGGGTACACAGTGATGTTTGGGTGGTAGCCCTTGTTGGCGAAGAACGGAGAGACACCAGTGGTGGCGTTCGGAGCATTGTTGTATGAGAACTCCGTGAGGGGCAGGAGTTCGGACCAGTCATCCTGTTGGTAGTTACAGTAGACTCAGAGATATTGGTCCAGGGTCTGGTTCATACACTCTGTCTGGCCATCTCCTTTGGGGTGATAACTGGAGGTGAAATGGAGTCGGATGTCTAAGGCCTTTCCAAGGGACCTAAAGAAGTGTGACACGAATTCTGATCCACGATCAGATGTAATGTGGGAAGGAACTCCGTGTTTCGAGAACACATGGAGAAGGAACAACTTAGCCAAGTCCGGGAATGTTATTGTGTCGTAGGTGGGGATGAAGATGCACTGTTTTGACAGGTGATCTACTACGACTAGGATGGCAGTGTAACCGGAGGATGGAGGAAGCTGTTCAATGAAGTCCATTGATATGGAGTTCCAGGGACGTTCAGGGATGGGGAGTTGTTTCAATAATCCATAAGGCTTATGTCTTGGAACCTTTGCGCGAGCACAGGAGGTACAGGATGAGATATACTCTTTGACAAATGTCCTGATGCCAGGCCAAGTGTATTCGCGGCGAATAAGTTCCAAAGTGTGGTTTTGTCTGAAGTGTCCAGAGAGTGGATGGTCATGTTTGTATCAGAGTACTCGGAGTTGGAGATCATTGGAGTCGGGGACGTAGATGCGATTGTCTAGGCGTAAGAAACTGTCTGAATCGACGTTCCAACGTGACTCCGAGGGTTCGGACTTGGACATGTGTACTGTGGCCAGAGGATCAGAGGGAAGAGCAGAGAGGATATCATTATGAAGGGTTTTGAGGTCGAAGAGGGTGCTTGCTCAGAGTACTGGAGCAGCGAGACAAGTTGCTCTAAGGGAAGACGCGAGCTGTTCTTGGGTAAACACGGGTTTGAAGTTGTGAGGATTGACGCGAGCGTAGTCCCTATCCCCCTCTTTGGGATAGATGTCCCATCGTCGAGTGAGGGCATTGGGCTTAGCTCTGAGGCGTCCGGGTTGGAAATGAATGATCATATTGAATTCACTAAGGAACTCCGACCAGTGAGCTTGTCACCAAGTCAAGAGTTGTGTAGTAGAGAAATATTCGAGATTTTTGTGGTCAGTGACGACGTCAACCGGAGTGCCAGAGCCTTCGAGGTAATATCTCCAGGTTCGGAATGCTTCATGTATAGCAAGGAGTTCTTTGTCATGGGTGTCATAGTTGAGCTCTGGAGGAGACAACATCCGGGAATAATACGCTACAGGCCGGACTTCATTGTCCGAGCACCGGATGGAGAGAATACCAGCGATAGCATAGTTGGAAGTGTCTGTTTCCATAATGAAGGGAGCATCAGGGACCCAATGCGTTAGAACAGGTGCGGAGGTGAAAGCATCCTTAAGTTTCTGGAAGGCAGAGCAGCAGTCATCGCCAAAGTTCCACGGAGTGCCTTTGCGAGTCAGGCAAGTCAAAGGAACGACAATATCAGAGTAATTGGAGATGAAACGTTGGTAGAAATTTGTGAAACCGAGGAAGGACTGAATGTCCTTCACCTTGCAGGGTTTGGGCCAGTCTTGAATAGATTTGACTTTCTCCGGGGACATGGAGAGACCGGAGGGAGAGAGCTGGTACCCAAGGTACTCGGTAGAGTCTGTGGACCATTCGCATTTTTCGGGTTTGGCATACAGATTGTTTGAGAACCTCTCGGACATGCTCCCAGTGGGAAGCTTTATTCGTCAAGTAGATTAAAATGTCGTCCAAGTAGACTATCACGCAAACATCTAATAGATCAGCGAAGATGGTATTGACAAACCGCTGGAAAGCTGCAGGGGCGTTGGTCAAGCCAAAAGGCATGACAAGCCATTCGTAAGATCCGTAGTGTGTGTGGAATGAAGTCTTCCATTCGTCTCCCTCGGCAATGCGGTTAAGTGGTAAGTGTGCCGGAGGTTGATTTTGGTGTAGATCTTCGTGTTGCTCGGAGCGTCAAGGAGGTCGGAGATGCAGGGAAGCGGGTAGTGGTCTTTCTTTGTGATCTTATTCAGTCCTCGGAAGTTGACGCAAAGGCAGAGTGAACTGTCCTTCTTGCGGACAAAGAGAACTGGAGCGGCATGAGCGGAGGAGGCAGGGCAGATGAAGCCCATAGCAAGATGCTCATCGAGGAATATATGGAGGGACCCAAGTTTGGATGGAGAAAGGGAATAGGTGGTTCCTACTGGAGGGGAAGCACCTTCCTCTAAATTGATCTTGAGGTCGTGCTCGCGATGTGGAGCAAGCGTGGACGCTTTGCTCTTACTGAACACATCGGCGAAGTTGTGGTATTCTGGAGGAATGGAGGACAGATCGACAGGGGTTTCGGGGGAGGCAGAGACCAAGCGGAGCTCAGTTTCCTGGGGACGGAGTTGCAGGCTAAATTGTACGGAGCCTTCAAGGCGGCATGCCAACACAAAAGCAGCTGCGTTGATAAGCACAATGGGAGGAGCCTTTCACTCGGAGAAACACGGTGCATCGGAGGTGGTGGTGTCAGCCGGAGGAGGTAAGTCCAGGGGCTGCGGAGGTGAGCTCGGAGGTGTTGGACTGGTGTGTTCAGGTGTGCGGAACGAGATACTGCTAGAAACCCAGTCAATCAACGGATTGTGGCGGGTCAGCCAGTTATGTCCTAGAACAAGGGAACACGATCCATCCAATGGGGTGATGTAGAATGTCGTTGGAGTGATATCACCGGTTTCAAAACATATAGAGAGGTCGATTGCCTGAGTAATGGTGGAGTTGGATGTTCCATCAAAGAGTTGGAGTTGAAGCAGGGGTACAGAGTAGGAGGAAATTTCATGGTCATTGACAAAGGTTGTATCTATGAAACAATTGGAGGAGCCGGAGTCTACAAGCGCAGAGAAGGAAGGAATGTCATAGGAGACTATAGAGACGGAGGGCATAAGGGATTTGGGATCTGAAAGAGTGGATGTGTTGAGATGTAGCTCCTTAGGTGCACGGGAGGTGTCAATGCAACCTTCCATCCGTGCGGAGTTGCAGAGGTTGCGGACTATTTTTTTGCCTCCATGCTGGAGGTTGCGGTCTTCGTTGCACGAGCCTTGGATGCCCTGGAAGAAGACTTGGAGCAATCCTTAGCCATGTGCCCGGATTTCCCACAGAACATGCAGAGGTTATTGTCGAAATGATGTTTGCATTCTTCTGCAGTGAGTTTACCGTCCTTGCCTAACTTAGAAGAATAGTCGGACTTCGGGACAGCGGGGGTAGTGGCAACTTTGCCTTTGGACTCTGAGGAGTCTTTCGACTTCTGGTTGCCGGAATGATTACTGCAGTTGGATGCAGAGTGTTTCTTGGAGGTCTTGGGTGTGGAGTTGTTAGAGGGTTGCTTTGTTTGGCGGTTTATCTCAGACTTGCGCTCCCAGTAGCGCGCGTCGATACCTTGTGCAAGGTAGCGGAGTTGGACGAGGTCGGAGGGTTTGCCAATGTGGGAGATTTCATCCTTGATGCAGTCAGGCAACCCATTGTAGAAATGGTGCCGGAGGGCACCTTCTCCATAACCTCGGACTTGCGAAGCAATCCTGTTAAATTCGACAACGTACTTGTTGATACGCTGTCCATCCTTCATAGAGAGATGATCGAGCTGATGCTCGGCATCTCTGATGGGGTCGTGAGGTCCGAAGTTCGTCTGGAGTTCCAAGACAAACTCGGTGTAGTTATCCATCCAGTCAGGACGGAGTGTCAAATCTTCCATCTGGAGTAGGTCCGGTTTGAACCATTCCAGAGCCATACCCTTGAGGTAAGACTGTGTGAAGGTTACTTTGGCGCAGTCTGTGTGGAAAGCGTTAGGGCGGTCTTGGAAGTTTAATTCGCATTGGACCAGGAAGACTCAGAGTTTGCGGGGATCAGTCCCGTCAAACTGGTCTGGTTCCCGGACCTTAGTGCGGGGAGAGGAGTTGGAGGGAGGGCAACGGGAAGAACAGGCGAGGTCGCGAATAGCATTGGCGAGCTGTCTGAGAACGTTTTCAGCCTCGGTGAGGTCGTTCTCTGAGCGATAAGAATCGGGGTTGGAGTCGTGGTCAGAACCAGGATCATGTCCAGGGTAGTCCGGATCGTCCGGGTCATCATCACCTAACGCATTCTGTGGTGCGGTGATGGGTTCTTCGGAGAGTTTGGACAGAGTAGTATCTAGTTGTCCTCCAAGTGCGTGCTCTGCGATGTGTGCTCCTGGAGTGGGAATTTGTGGTACACGACCTGCCATGGAGGCGGAAGGGGCGTGTCTGGAGGAAAAGGTTCGGAATTGTTCAACGAGTTCTGCACCTCGACAAGTACTTCCGTATTGTATGAGAGGGTTGAATCGTGGAGATATTGGTCATGCGCCTTCAGCACGGCTTCTGGATCTGGTTGCATGCATAGCCATGTTCAGTGACTAGTGACAAGTGGAAGTCTGAATATACTGTTAAGACCGGGTCTACTCAGGGTATGAACTCCGGAACTCCGGAGTTATTCTTGCAGAGGGACTTGGCTTCACCGTGTGTGGTGCACCCTTGTCACGAGTCTGTCCTGTATTTTGGAGAACGAAGAATGGAGGTCGGAGGTGAGACTTAACACCAAAGTGAAGTCGAGCAGACATAAGACCGTCGAGGTCTTATGGAGTTCGGAGGGAATAGAAGGTAAAACTAATATTCAGACTGAGGGTACAAAGTCGGAGTACTACAGTTTATATACTCAGAGTAGAATGGAGATTAGTAACGGGGTTGGTAAGAAACTGAGTAAGGCGGAAATCAGGAAAGTATGTAACCGGAGTGGAGCTGGGTATGTACAGAGGCCGGAGCTGTGCTGTTAAGCGAGACACAGGTTATTACTAATGTAACACTAGTATGAAAAGAGACAAGAGGAAATCGAGAAGGTTCTAAGTAAAGTCTGGAGATCAGGAGTTGTATCTGGAGAGAGATTGTACCGGAGTAATGAAGGAGTAAACCCGGAGATCTCAGAGTTGGATTGATGAGATATACAGGATATGACAGTGACCTTTGTAATTGATCAGGATTTGTGTTGTGTGAGTAATGGAACCTGATTGGTTCTTGGTTCCGACCACATTAAAGACTTGTATTGGGTGAGCTAGCACCCCAAGAAGGAGCAGAGATACTCAGCTAGATTGTGGAGATCGAGACTAAGGAGTACAGGGTATTTCTGTGAGGTATTTATATGTATATATACAAAAGTGCACAGACCAACGGGCAAAGGGGATGGCCAAGAAGAGCAGAACTGGCAAAATGGCCAAAAGAGTCATACAGCACATAGGTGATGGACAGAAAAGAAGCGGGATAATACATGCAGAAGCTATCAGAATAATAACCGAAATGAAGTGATCCCTAGTGGATCAAAGGAAGCAAAAAGAAAGAAGGTGATGATGGAACATTGGGTTAGATTGGAGTTACATAATCAGACCAAAGAAGGAAAAGGTAAACAGGGCAAAGGGTTAGGCCCTTGCTGAGTAAGCGTGAGCAAGGGTAAGCCTTGTGGATTGAATGTAGGTTGGTACCTGTAGTACTGAGCATAGTAAAATTGAAGTAAAAGGAAATGAAATGAATGAATTGTAACACAAAGTGATCTCAAAGGTATGTAATGGTCTCAATCAATGTCTTCCATGGTCTAAACATTGTTGTTCCATAGGCCATGTCATTGGCCAGCTCTATCTTGTCATGTGTCCTCTTGGCAAGTCAGGAGAGAGGTGGCCCTGGACTGACAGATTTATTGCATACATGCAATGCTTTGATGGCATAGGTGAAGATGTTACAAAGCTCCTGATTCTCAAATGAGCCAAATGAACTGCTTGTCAGTAGTTGGGTGATGTTGTCCTTCTCAGCCAAGTTCACACATTTGCTCATCTTGTTCCTTGCTTCAGGACAATGACAGATACAAGGCTAATACCCTACAATTCCTTTAAACATTCCAATGTGTTTTATCTCAACAAATACTTTGACAAAAACATGTATTTTGCACTGAGTTAGGTAGTTCCATTAAGTGCATACAGATTTTTGGATGAATATATATACTTTGACACACACTTGTACTCAAACACTACAGGTTGAGGTAATACATATCACTTATTGGTTAATCATTGATCATCTTTATTTCCTCTGAGTCTAGACTCAAACCTTACAATATATACATGTCTCCTGGTCACATCATGTGTCTTTGTTTCCCCTAACCACTGAGACACTTGCTCCCATTGAGGTACCCAGGTGGTCCTTGACTGCTAGCAGCAAGTTGGGGTTGGACCTTTCAAGTGGTCTAGTTCTTGCCAGACACATCAAGCTTGGGTAGCTTGACCTTTTCTGATAAAGTACTAGATATTTCAATGGATGTATACATGAGGTTGACACAAATATATGTGTATATCTGTGGATTAGAGCACAGGGGTTATAACCTGTAGAAATATACTACAGTGTGTAAGTATGAGATGTAAGCATGAATGGAGTGATCTCATCTCAGTACTAGACAGAGTCTATGACTGAGGTAGAGACACATTGAAATCTATCTTATCTACCTGAGAGTTATATAATCTGGAAGTGTCTGAGACCATTTGACTACATGAAGTGATTAAATGGTCAGCCAGATTGATACCAGACATGAATACTGATACAAAAGAAGTAAATATGACTTGGGTCAGGTAGTCCAGAAATACATTGGTATGAAAATCATGATGAAGACAAAATAAATGATGATAAAATGGATAGGAATGTGTATTGTCTGTTGGCTTGAAACTAGGATGCTCATTGGATAAAAAACAGATACAAACCACACATATAGATACTTCATGGGAAATTGGTGACAAGAAAATAAAATGGATATGGAAGGAATAACTGCACTGAAGCTCAGATGCTTTGTGGTCTTTAGGAAATGATGAGTAAGTAAGTAAGTGATCAACAGAAAAACAAGAGATAACATAAACTGGGTAGGAACTACAGATAAAGTTGGTAGTGTGCAGGATCAATGGACCCTGTAGATAGAAGAATAGAGATATCTACTTTAGAATTTTTTTTTGTTTACTTCACATCATTCCACACTTTCTTGCAATCCTGTGAATTAACTCTCTAGAACCCCCTCATGGTGGGCTCCAGTTAAAGAAAACAAATATTGTTGATATAAAGAATTACAAGAACAACAATAGACTAATTACAGTACCTTAGATACTTAACCTGATCACTTAGGACCAGTGCTCAGCAGACCAGTCCGGATAGTGTTTTAAAGTCTGGTCTGGTCCAGTTTTCCACAGTCGAAATGAGGCAACCAAACCAAGACTGGGCTTTTGACCCCTTTTCCATGGGACCCATGATTAGTCATGGTGAAATAAAATCTACTATGGACCCCTGGCTACCAACTTGTTAGAACAGACTGGATCCGAAGGACCCGGTTGTCCCGAGGGCAGAGTCACTGCTCTGGTGACTTACCTGATGGTGAAGCTCAAGATGATATTGTGGAGGATAGAGAGAGAGAAGATTGTTATTCTGTATATACAGTAGAACATGTTTATATATCTACTGTAATGCTATGCTGTACCTGTAGTGAGGTGTAATGGTACTGCATTGATGATTGTAACTAATTGTATTGTAGTGCCTAAGGTACTACAATAAGTCTATAGTCGTTCCGGTACTTCCAGAGCGTGGGAACCTCGGAACTTCCGGAAGCGGAAGCCTTGGAAACGTGGGAACTACCCGGAACGGTCGGAACAGATTGTACATATTCCAACACTCCCCCTTGCCTTGTGTACACAGACACTTCAGGCATAAGAAAGGACTTTCACACAAGCTGTTAGGCTGGCGAGTAAAATTCCAAACCAAGTAAGGAGCAAAACTTCTCGAACTTGACATGTCCAAGGTTCTTAGTGAACATATCTGCTGGATTGTCATCTCCAGGGACATAAAGTAGCTCTACTTGTTTGTAAATCATCACTGCATCTTATACAAAATGGTAGCGGATGTGGATGTGTTTGGAACACTTTTCAGTGACTGGGTTCTGAGCTATAAATAGCGATCCCTGATTGTCACCACAGATCAGGATTGGTTTTAGATGGTATCCGAGTTCTTCCATCATTTGAAAATCCATACAGCCTGGTGAGAACAATCACTCAGAGCATGTACTCAGCTTCTGTAGAAGAGAGGGCTGTGGTTTTCTGCAGGTGTGAATTCCATAGGAAAACACCATTAGCTAGCTTCATATAAAAGCCAGTCTGGGAGTGACCGGTAATCTTATCTTGACCCCAGTCAGAATCAGTGAAGGCAATAATCCCTTTGCCAGAAGATCCATCAAACACAAGTGAATAATCACGAGTGCCAGCTAAGTAACGGCATATATACAGGGCCTTATCAAGGTGCTCCTGTGAGGAATTTGCGGATTGTCTAGCCAGTTGCATTACAGCATAGGCGATATCCAGTCATGTGCCAATCATAAGATATATTAATGAGCCTATCACTGTCTAGAAGCGCGTCCACAACTCTAAATTGACAGAGGCATCATTCTTTGCTGGGTAATATCCCTGCGGTAAGGGAGTACGAGCAGGCTTGGCATTTGTCATGCTAAAGCACTCAAGCACTTTGTTGAGGTATGAGACTTGGTCTATGAGGATCCTATGACCTTCTTGACATATATTCATTCTGAGGAATTCATGTGTTTCACCCAGATCACGGCATTCCCACTTCTTCATGAATGTGGCCTTTAGCTTATCTACTAAAGCTTTACTGGGTCCGCAGAAGAGGGCATTGTCTAACGTAGATAATCACTAGGACGATATCTTTTCCATTGTGATAGATGAAGAGGCCAGTGTCTGTTCTAAGTCGCTTGAAGCCTAGTGCCTGCATCGACTGATCTAAAGATCTCCACCAGGCTAAACCTGCCTGTTTTAAGCCATAGATGGCTTGGAGTAGTCGGAGGACTTTGCCTTTTGAGTTGGGAGGCACAAACCCTTCAGGAAACTCCATGTAGAGTTCCTCTTCCAGTATTCCATATAGGAAGGCAGATCAGACATCAAGTCCTGATATGTGCCAATCATTGAGAGCAGATAGAGCGAGCATGCATCACACTGTCTCAAAGTGTACAACTGGGCTGAAGATCTCATCAAAGTCAAGCCCTTCCACCTGTGAGAAGCCTTTGGCAACTAGGCGGGCTTTCTTGCAACCATCTGTTTTGACATCAAACACCCATCTATTTTTTATAACCTTTCGGTTGGGTGGACGGTCTGTAACTTCAAAGACTTTGCGATCTTTCATAATTTGTAGCTCTTCCTCACAAGCTTTATGCCAGAGCTTTTGCTCTTGGTGAGGGAGCTTAAGTATGTCATGGTATGACCAGTCTCTATAGTTGACTTTGGTCATTCCAGAGTTTCTGAGCGGAACTGCATGAGCACATAGATAATGCAATAAAGCATCTCCCCCTTCCCTGGTCAGGCGTTCTACATCATCTTCTGACAGGGTTGGTGAGAGTGGGAGGCCACCAGGGATGTCTGGTGTTGCAGGTTCATGTGGAGTGCTCGATGATTCACCAATCATCTCCTTCCAGTGTGATTGCCTCTCAATTTCTTTGAGTTGTTTCAAAGGGTGTCTCTGTTCTCCATAGACATTCCCAGGTCGTCTAGGAGGGTTTTTAATCCTTTCACTGTGACGTGGTAAAGCTGGAGGGGCTGCTGGGGGTAGTCTAGGAGCACGAGGAGGGGTCACTGGAGGTGGTGGTGTTTCTTGCAAGTGTTCTGGTGCTTCCGGTGTTTCTGGGCGTTCTGGTTGCATTGGTGTTTCTGGTCGTATGACAGGATGATGAGGAGCACGTTGAGGTGCATCAGACTCATCAGAGGAGAAATCCTCTGGTTCAGAGTGATGGTCATGATAAGGAGGTGGGTTGCATGGTACACTGCTTACTGGCCTGTGAGGCCGAGCCCCTGGACAACGAGGGAACAGGTTGTCATCAAAGATGGCATGAGCAGAAGTGAATATTGCATTGTTAGGACACATGAAAATCCAATTGGATTCACTTCCTGCTGATACACCAAGGTAGATCATCAACTGTGATTTGGGCTGTAGTTTGCCTGTTCGAATCTCATTGGGAAGATGCACATAGGCACCACATCCAAAAACACGTAAGTGTGAGATCGAAGGTTTCTGTCCAGTGAGCAATTCGTAAGGAGTTTTCCAATTCAATTGGGCCAATGGAGTGCGGTTGTACGCATGGGAAGCATGTAAATATGCAAATTCCCAGTAGGAATTAGGAAGACAAGCTTGAAGTCGCATTGCCTGTGCCTTATCCATGAGAGTACGGATTAACCGTTCTGCACGTCCATTTTGCTGATGAGCACATGGGGCTGATTGGAGTATGTGTATACCTTGGTCTTGCATATACTCGGTAAAGGCTTTAGAAGTGAATTCACCTCCGGCATCGGAATGCCAACCTTTAATTTGAGCATTATATTGGTTGAGGACATAGGTAAAGAATTGCTTTGTAGCCTTTAAGGCTTGATCCTTGGATTTGAGACATACAACCCATGACATGGATGTATAGTCATCATAAAACACAATTGCATATTTATGTTTATGATATGATTCAACCTCAAAATACTTGAGATCTGAGTGTAGGGAGCAGAGGCTCTCTTCTCAGTATGAGGGAATGATCGGTTTGGTTGTTTTCCAAGTTCACATCCAGGACAGATGGGTGCTTTCAACGGAATGTCTACTTCCGGAAAGTCTTTGGTGTGTTTGCGTGCAGCTTTAAGCACATCACGTGAAGGATGGCCAAGACGACGATGTATCAACTCAAAATCAATAGTATTGAGTAACATTGAATGAGTTTTAACACTTTTTAGGGTTTCTGGGTGTGTTTCACTTCTTTTAAGTTGTTCCAAGTGTTCTGGGTGTCGTTCCAGACTGGAACTGGCCTTCCGAGTTGATTTTAAGTGTGCATAAGTGGTTCCGAATGGTTCCGAATGTTCCGAACCAGAATGAAGTTTCCTACAATGACTTTGATCAAAAAAGTGCTTCTGAGCACTTCTGGGATGAAAGTGTCGGTAGTGATCAAGGTAGGTGTAAAACTGCTCGGAACTGTTTCGGAACAGTCTCAGAAGCAATTGGAAGTGTTTGGGAGCAACTTGGAAGTGTTTTGGAAGTGATCTGAGGTAATTGGAGCAGGTTTGATGCTCTTAGCACGCAACCAGTACATTGTGTCTGTACCATGTGAATGAAATGACAACACAGTGCACTTCTGCTGTGAATGGTGAAAGTCTATGTGTCCAGGACATGTGCGCACAGATAGTGTACGGTCTTTGAGGAGAGTGCCCATTGAAATGAGCTTGATTTTACAAGCAGGCATATAAATGACTGGCGATAGACGCACAGGTCTGCTCTCATACTCAATGATGACAGTTCCTGAACCTAATACAGGAGCTTTTCCATTTTCAGTTTGCGTATAGTGTGGTGTGGTGTATGGCTTATACTCTACAAAGTCATCAATATTTGAAGTAAAATGTGATGATGCTCCGGAGTCAAGTAACCACATGTCAGGGATATCTTCTTCATGAGTGATCTCTCTTTGCTTTCCTTTGCCTGTGTACTTGTTACAGTTGTCACACATTGTGAGAGGCTGGGTAGCAGATAATATTCTCAGACTATCTACTACATTAGACACTAGTAAATGACTTCACTGCAACACAAGGTGCGCGTTAGTGTCAGAGTAGGATTGTCTGGAATGAGAGACATACTCAGGAATGGATCCACAATCATAGTAATGTCCAAGCCAGTTGTCTTCATCATCACCAAGGGAGACAGCATCTTCATCCTCAATAACAGCCATGGAAGTGTCTTGTTCAACACATTCCAAAAGATGCTTGGATGAAGTGGGAATTTCTTCCAACCAATCCGAGTGCTTGTTGGCTATCATGTCCACATTGTGGACAGATTGAATAGAAGGAGTTTCCCCAATACGGTGGAGAAGGGATATTGCATTCTGAACATGAGGGAATGCAGGAGGACCATAGTGAGTTGAAGCTGGTTTGTGTGAGAGAATGCATGGGTCAATGGTCAGAGAGGTGAAAGCAGATGAGGCAGGATCAATGATAATGGGTTCTTGATCAAAATTGACAAAAGCAAATGGGGGACCTCCTCAGCTACAATATTAGCTTTGTGGCGATGTTGCTGGGGGTTCTTGCTATAGTCAGAGCGTTTGCCACATGACCAGAACCACCGGAACCAGAATTTCCCTGTTGTTTCTGCTGGGCACCAAACTTTGGTTCCTCCCCTTTCCGCTTAACAGCGGAAACCTTGTTCGCTTGCTGTTCAGGCTTAGCCTGAGATCTGGTCTGAGTTGGATGGCAAGCAACATGTTGTTGCCAAGCAGCTGTGATGGCCTGTTCTACATCTGCCATAGTAGGGGTTTTGGTATCGGCAGAGGGTTTCTCATTTGCAGCGGTATTGAGTAAATTGGTGTAGAAGTCGGCATATTTGGGTAGCCGGGACAGGACGATCATCAGCTTGATCTTGTCATCAACCTTGTATTCAAAAGACTTGAGCTGGGCAAAATGGGTATTGAATTTGGCAAAAGTCTGGGCAGGATGCTGATTTTCTGAGAAGAAAAGGGACATCATGGACTTGAATTTGGAATAGGCGGAAGAGATGGTATGGCCATCATACTGTTGCTTCAGTGAATTCCAGAGGGCAAGAGCTGTACCACAGTCAGCGTGACAACTGAGCAAGTGATGCTCAATCCGAAGTTTCATGGAACCCATGGCTTTGTCGTCATTGTCATCCCAATTATTCTGCTTTTCCAAGTCATCATCCATGGGGCATGTCCGTTTCATGCAAGCATTCCAGACACTGACTGACTGAAGATAATTCTTCATGTCATCAGCCCAGTGACGATAGTTTGATCCATTGAGCTTAGAAATGTTGTTGAGCATGTTAGATGACATAACAGGTAGGTAATCTGATGGTATGAATGTCAGTAAACCTTATTCACAGAGAAGAAGGGAGCGAGGAGAAATCAATCACATCTGCTGAACATTCAGTGACCCTCAGATTGGGGTGACATAGTCTCCCCCTACACTGTAGGTCTAAAAGCCTATTTCCCTGAGCGTATTCGCATCAAAAGGGAGTGTCCGGCGAGAATTCTCAATCACACAGGACGGGCTTTATTCAGCACATCCAGCAAGAATATTAATATTCAATTGCATTGGATGGTGAATTATCAGGTGTCCACCAAGAGCAGTCAGCGGCGGGTATATCGCACAGCTGGCCACTCGGGGCTCATAACCTGTTAGAACAGACTGGATCCGAAGGACCCGGTTGTCCCGAGGGCAGAGTCACTGCTCTGGTGACTTACCTGATGGTGAAGCTCAAGACGATATTGTGGAGGATGGAGAGAGAGAAGATTGTTATTCTGTATATACAGTAGAACATGTTTATATATCTACTGTAATGCTATGCTGTACCTGTAGTGAGGTGTAATGGTACTGCATTGATGATTGTAACTAATTGTATTGTAGTGCCTAAGGTACTACAATAAGTCTATAGTCATTCCGGTACTTCCAGAGCACGGGAACCTCGGAACTTCCGGAAGCGTCCGGAACGGAAGCCTCGGAAATGTGGGAACTACCTGGAACAGTCGGAACAGATTGTACATATTCCAACACAACTGACCCTTAGATCATAGGATATGGATGACAGGAACCAAAGATATGGCCATTTCTGGGTGGCATGTCAGTCACAGGGGGTCTTAACTCAGGTTTTGTTGTAGAAATTCAAATAAAATACCCAAAATTCTGAACATATTGTAGGAAGTACCCATGGATAGGAGCTAAAGACTGGTCCACTAAAGGACCAGTTGCAACTGGTCTGGTCAGCAACTAGATGCAACCACAACTGCAGTTCAGTTGCCAGCATTTTGAGCAGTCGTAGACTGGACTTTGAAACACTAAGTCTGGGCCAGTTGCAGTCTTTTTGTGGTTTTAGAACTATACCTGCACATCCCACAACAAGAAGATCTGCTTGATGAGGGCAGTGAAAGAAACAGAGCAAAACACAAAGTTGTAACAGTACATAAGTATGTTTGAAATAGCTGTGTCAATGTTATTTAGGCGACTGCATGGGTATACATCTGGAAAAAAAAAAAAACTGGTTGACTGTGGTAGTACATCACCTTCTATGTAGTCTACAGAGCACTATGGAGCTAACTACCCACAATCTGTACTACAGAGTACTATATAGCAAGTATGTATGTCATGAGTACTAAATAATCACTAACCATTGGCCCAGAGCTAAGTTGCTGGTACCTCGTGGGACTTTGACCTTGTGGCATTAAGTCATCGACTTTCAGAACTTTCATGCAAGTACAAATAAAGCACGGTCACGTCCAGTCTGACTCTGTATATACATCAACTCGGAGATTAGTACAATTATATTGAGATTAATACAAGTAGTAATCTAGGATACCATGATATGGAAAGACACCATTTGAACCCGTGATCTCCGTTAGATGGGAGATTGACCATACAAGTTGCATGGCCTCCGAGTCACAACACCTTATGTCACAGTTGTTTATGAGGCTCGACAATGTTCAATTACCATGTGCTTGAGGTATTCATAGCCTGATAGTAGGATTTTGGGAGCCGAGAGCATACCGTAATGGAAGGATAGATAAAATCATCAAACCGACCATCTGACTGGAAGTGATTAGCGCATGACTTGATAACTGGGGTAAAAAGTACCACTGGTGTTTCACACGTTGTTCACAAAGACTTGGGACCCGTCCTGCAACACACTCCGGTGCATAGACTGATCAATGACTGCATAAGTACAATGTGGGCTGAACACAAAGGTACTCACCACCCGCCCACCTGCCCCCTCCATTCACCATTCACGTGCATGTCCTCTGAATCCCGCCAGTCTTGCAATACACATATGTGGATCGACTGAACAACCGAATGAGCGCGTGTCAGTAAAATAAGGTCTGTGACTGTGGAACAGAGCAATACTCACTGCCCGCCTGCCCTCCCACCCCCTCCATCATAAGTGCATCCCGTCTTCAATCGTGTTGCCGGTACTGTTCAAATGTGCGGACATCAATATATCTGTTGAGGTAAACGTGTTGAGCCTCTGTTAATGCGTGGCCACGGATCCATTGGGGATGAACGGCACCCCGTGGGAAGCGGGGTATTAGATGGCAATGCTGGACGATCTGATTCACTGGGATGACCACGGCATTTGGACCCTGAAGCCTGGTCGAGCGGCTGATGGAAAACATTTTGACCATGGCATCCATCGTCTGTAAAGGTTTGAACCAGTGGATATAGGCAAGCGGGTGTGCATAATCTCTGAGATGCGATGGCAGTTTGAATATAGCACAGACTTCAGCAACATGCAGACCTAGAACCCACATTAGTCTACTGTACATTGTAATCAGATACGCAGACCTACCGTGAAGACCACCCTGTTTTCGTAGCTCCGAATCTGTTTCCACTAGCACGGTGTCATATCTGGCTAGGGTTAGCAGCTTGCGAGCACCGTTGTGGCATAGTGGATGTGCCCGAATTCTGGTGTTCTTGCTCGTCGCATGCTCCAATGGGGGCATGAACAATACAAGGTTACTGAAAATGTCAAAACAGTCGTTGTCATTGGGATCAAAGAATCCGTGTCAATGGGGTAGCGTGCTGAGGAATGCCTTGAGTGCGTCAAGGAAACACACTGCGCCATGGTGACGCTCTAGGTCATGGACCGTCGTCTTGACAAACTGTGCGCACTGAGATACTCGGTAATGTTGAGACTCAGATGGACCTTGGGCACGTGTTGCATGTTCCAAGTCACCTGAGACAGAGGCTACTGCGTCAGTGGGAGATGCCAAATCATGAGGCTATAATGCACTTGAAGCAGAGTGCTCCGAGCCTGAGTCAGTAATCAGGCCACTCCTCTGACACCACGCCAGATAGCTTTGAAACCAGATGACTGCTTCCTGCCACTGAAGCCATCGGGTCATCTGGATCGGGTAGTCCTTTCGGCTGGTGGCAGCATAAGCCTTCTTGGCAAAGTCGATGTGGAGACGCTCTGAAGTCTCCGTGTTCAGTCCATCGAGACTACCTAGATTGCGGATGGTCTCAGTATAGTGGATGAGGGAATGAAATTTGGGGATATTGAAATGTTCTCGACACCTGAGCTCAATAAATACATTCTTGAGGCGGTGGAATTCGTCGAGCGTGTCCTGTAAAGCAAGGAGGGTGTCATCGGTGTGTGAATGGTACTGAGCGAGCTGAATGAAATCAATGAGGCACCGGGCTGCTTGCAGGACATGTGGTTCTGCGATCGCCCCCACCAGGGCTCCAACGAACACGCGTTCTACTTGCTTGTGGTCTGAGGCTGTCCACTGCTTGACGGTCGATATGCCGTTCTTGAAATGGCGAAGGCCAGGGAAGACTGGCATCGCACGAAAACGTGCATCGAAGTGAGTGGTATCTGCAAGTTTGCTGCACCATTTCTTGAGGTGGTCCTTGACAATCCCTTGATGCAGTTGGTGGAGGATGTCAGAAGTGATACAGAGGAAGATGTCGGAATGGGGAAGCTCGGCCCAGAAGGGTGAGAAAACAGGACGCAAGCCCTCGGCAATGAACTCAGGAGGATATTGGTTGCTGGCTTGAGCGTGGAGCACACGTGATGTACTTTGTTGATCGTGCCGTGGGAATTGAGAATTTGCGCCTCGTTGGTCAGCAGGAACCAAACACTTGGGACAACGGTTCTCGGCGCAGCATGCCACCAAGCATTGTTCAGGGTGGTCACCAACATAGGCTGCAAGAATTGGGAAGACACAACAAATGTAGCCATCGGCGCAAACCATATCAACTCCGTTTCAACCTGCCTCTACGAGAGGCTGAAGCAGCTGTTTCATGCAGTAATGGAACAGGCGGTATCCAGCCACCAAGTTGTCCTTGAACGAGGCGAGTTTCGACACTGGTAGGTACCCCAGCAAGACTGATGCATGGCGTGAGGGTTCACGACGCACTTCCTTCGCCAGGTTTCCGATCAATAAGTATACCGGCCATGCTGTCTTGTCGCCTTTGAAACGCGACAGTTCAGTTTTATCTGATGCTAGAATTATGGGCGCAACAGTAGCGCCTGAGTAATAATTAGGTGTGTGGCATTAATGAAAATCAACTACTCACTTGTGTCTTCCACCACCATTCGCCAGTCCACATCTCGTCATAACGACGAGGCTTTCCATCGTGGTCGACATAGACCCTCTCTGGTGCGTATGCCACATTGCCATTGAATGCTGGATTGCTAATTAATTCACGAACACATGCCACAGGGTCTCGCATCCACAATTCCAGCTCTTCAGTAGTGGACGCATCATCAGCAGGCTCATCGTCTATTGGCCCGAGGTCTCCATGAACACGAACCATTCGGCATGTCCATTCTGGTCCAGTAGGCAGCTTATCTACAAGCTTCAAGAACTTGTAGTTGCTGCCGTAGGATGGCTGTGTCCGATTCTTGATCTTAGCAAAGGTATGACTGAGTATACAAACTCGAAAAAGAAAGAAAAAAAGAGTGCTGACTATGGATAGCTTTAGGAACTCTTCGGTTGCACGCTGGTTAGCGTTCTTGATGAGCCATTGGGCTAGCTCCCACTCATCGCAATCTGCAAAAGGTGTGTATGGCCCTGCTCCAGATCCTTCCTGGTACTGCCTCATTCTCTCAAAAGGTGTGGCATCCTGCCCAAGGATGCTTGCGGCGGCATGCATGGAGAATTCCTCGGCAAAGCGTGGAAAGTGAGTATTGGGGTTATCCGCAGTTTCATGATCGTGCTGACCATCCGTTCTGCTAGCCTCATCCATCCCGCAAGCAGCTGTAGTCCCATCTTCAATAGGAGTCGATCTGCCCCTCAGGCTGTCTCTGCCCGAGTCACCATGACCAGCTTGCCACGTGCCACCACCATCATGACTGTCAGAAGGCCACTCGACTTGATCGAAAGTCTGCTCCATGTCGTAAGTGCTGTTCTGTTCTGCCTGTGCGCTGGCATGTTGGGCACGTTGGACCTGAAGTGTTTGCTGATGGCGACACTGTAGGGAGTGTGACAAGTGGCGACGCAGGCCGCTGGCGGTCGGAAACGCTCGTCCGCAGGTATTGCAAGAGTGGGGATCGCGAGAACGAGGCATCAGAGGAGGTGATAGTAGGAATGCAAGGGGGGGTGAATCCTGTCCTTTGGGACCCCCATGCCGTTCTTTCTGCTCAAGGGATTCCATGCACGCTATGTACCGACGGAAGTTGTAGTAAGTCTCCGTTACTTTTTTTTTTCTGTCGTCATTTCAAACAATTGACCGCACGATAGCAAACCCAATTATCAGCGCTTGTTTCGCATACTGTGCTACTAATAGTTTATAGTCTCCAAGCCGGCCAGGAGCTCAACGTACTCCTCTTGACCCTGCAGTCACTCAGAACTTGTCAGGTATCTCGTCACCCTTTCTATGTCTTTTTTGGTTGTCGGTTGACATTGTTGTGGTCTTGTTAGGTTCATACCCTGCACCCGACCCCAGTGATCATCAAATCAATCCGTCGGTTGTCCTCCGTCGCAGTCTCTTGGTTGGCTGTTGTGCTCGACGACCCCAATTACCATCAATCTGACCCTTCGGTGGTTCACATTCGCCGTCTGTTTGTTGGTCATTGTGCTCTATATATTTTCGGCCAGTGAGTTTGTTTGTCTGTTCATCGGATCTTGTGCTCAATGAAGTGTCAGCCCGTCTGTTTGTCAGCCATTGTGCAGAATATATTTAATCAAGGCAGGTAGGTCCAGATTGCCATCCAGATTTTTCAACACTCTTTCTTGTTGCTCGTTGCTACTGTCCATCGCTAATCACTAATTTTTCTATCACTCTACTCTATGTCCAAACCCCACAAAGAAAAAGGCAAGCCAGTCGAGTCCCATGATGCTACCAGCAAGCAAATTGGTGCTGAAGTTACTATGGGACTGGGCCGCAATCGTCGACCCTCTGCAAAGGTCCAAGCCATACAAGGTAGGTACTCCCAATGTAGAAATTACGCCACTGATTGTGTTTTTTGAAGATGATGCTTGTCAGGAAAAACTTGCACACCAAAGGGAAGCTTTGGTCAAGGAGAAGAAACGTGATGAGCGAATCTGCAAGCGCGAACAAATGTCGAAAGCAGCCGAACATGATGCTTTTAAGTCCAAACCCTCTGGAATTCAAAAAGAGACTGTGCCCATCCCTGCTGTTGTTGATAAAGCAGTCAGTTGCAATTTGTGTGTGCGTGAGCGTTTTTGTGACTGACCATTCCATAGTTTGAGTCACACGCTGTAGGGGGGTTGGACCAAACTATGACTCGCAGCAACCTAACTACACCTACCCTTGTGGCACGCAAGGGCAACATTCCGCCCCCGCCCCCTTTCCCGAAAATGTCGCAGAAAGTAAGTTGGTCATCTTGTTCTATGGGCCATGATATCAATTACCACACTGGCACAGGGTCTGCCCGTACGCGTCTGTATAGCGGAACCAGTTCAGCCCATCAAGTTTGGCAGGCTTAATTTAAATGCTTCAGATGTCACCGCCACATGTAAGAGAGGTCGTGCCCCCACTCCATTCCCTGGCGCAAAGATAGCTGAGTAAGTGTATTTCCGGATCTATTCGTGTATGGTAACATTCACATTGACTTTGTCAGATTCAGATCGACTGACGGGCATGCTGAACGTGCCCTCAAGGACACCACCGACTTGGGTCTTTTTGAAGACGATGTTGGTCCTCCCTTCACTCAAAGGAAGCGGAGCCGCCGCACCTTGGTTAGCAGTGATGAGGATGAGCCTGGGCCTTTGGTGCCAGGCATGACCGAGAAAAACCGTGCGGATTGCTCTGTGCCTGCCATTGGTGATGGACCGCAGGCTCTGTCTTCTTTGCCAGTGTCTACACTGACTTGTAAAACAGCTGGTCGTGGAAGAGGAACCTTCAGTGCCAAGAATCGTCCCAAAGCCTCGGACTATGATCCCCATATGCAGCGTATCCTCAAAATTGCTATTCAGCACTATCACATCAAACTACTGAAAGGGCACTCATTCCCTGAAGTGGCTGTAGAACTGAAGTGGGCGTTTGCAGCCTGGCAAAAAGGCTGTGAGTATTATAACACTGATGTGGAGGACAACAGCCTCGATGACAGTCTGATCTAGCTGGTAAGTGACATTCTCAGGTTCGCGATATATACTACTCAGTCAGTAAATTCTAGATCACTGCTCGAGGCTCACACCTACGTAGTCAGTTCAAAAAGAATGCACGAGCGGTCATTACAACTGCATATGGGTTCAATGTAGGTGACGACACTACCACTCGAGAAAGGAACCGAACCCTCGTTAGTGAGCTCAAGCCCCAAGCTGGATTCACATGCCGTGTATGTTCTATGTGAATTCACAATGAGACTACTAACGAGATAACCACTTATAGGAGCTCCATTCTCGCCGTGCTGGTGTCTTCAAGCACAAAGCGATTCAACAAGTCATAAATGAAGTCCTCTTTGCGAACAAGACCGACGAAGGAATCAAATGGGCTGATGAATACTCCCCATTCCCTCGTGTGGGGTTTGCACTGGCGATTACTGCAGTTTGTATTCACTCAGGGTCTGACAGAGGTTGAGAACTGATTGATTGTGTTCAACAAGATTGAATGCGTGATTGATGAGTGGTCCACTGGCAGGCGTGAATCGATTCAATTTAAAGAGGAGCAGTATGAACGGATCTATCAGAAACACCTTGACACACTCGACTACTTCGATCAGCAAACCCGTGACAAGGGGATCTTACCAAAGATGCTACAGGATGTCTTCGAGAACAGAAGGTAAGTGTTTGTAATGGTATAGTTGTATGTTGTCTGACCTGGTGCAGGCTATATGCGGGTGTTGAGGCTATTATGAAGGAAGACGACGACCCGTTCATCTCGGATGATGTCATTCAAGATGCTATTGAGGAGTTTGGAATGGAGGTCAGGTCCAGTGGAGATTGGGCAGGTGAGATCAAGGATGATGATCAGGAGGGTGAGATGGAGCTGGACAGGGATGATGGGGACGAGATTGAGGATGAGGATGCAGGTAGTAACGAGTAGCTTCGTATGGTGCCATATAGCTTCATATGGTGCCGTGGTAGCTCTGTGACAATGTAGTGCTATATAGCTCCCTGTAGCACTTTTGGCCAATGACTACAGATTGCTACTTACACTATGGTTGTGCCTTGCGAGAACTTGAGTGGATATATTGTACTACATACATAGGGGAAGCCAATCGAGCTACTGAGACCAAATGTGCTATGTAGTGCGACATTGCACATTGCTTTTTTCCAGATGTACCCTTGGGTGTCCCAGTGCATGTCCATACCCACACATGCAACAGGTGCAGACCCATGGAAATGGGTATGGGTGTGAGTGTGGGTTGACCCATGGGTTGCCAGTGGAGAGAGCAGGTGAAGTAGGTATGAGGCACATGACCAATGAAATGACATGCTGTGATTGGTCTCATGGCATCATAAGCATAGTGAGGAAAGCATGGAGGAGCGTAGTGAATCAAACAAAGAAAGAGAGATAAATTATAAATCATAACAAATGTGACTTTGTTTTGAGACATGATAATATACAAGTATTTGAAATACTTGTGCCAATGGATGCCATATCATCCATATTGTTATACATAGATATACCTACAAGATGTTATCAACAAATAGAACATGTGGAACATGTGCACAAGTATTAGAAATACTTAAGCCATCAACCACTGATGAGAATAGTGCACTTTCACAGCGTGGGAAATGATTATGTAATCATGCGGATGGATATTTGAGCACAATTGGCAATTGTGATGCTTTGACATGTGTGGGAAAGCATTATATAATCATTTCCCAAGTATATACACAACCAGAACCAGGTGGCTATGCTAAAACACTTCTTGATCTTCAACCACCACCTTCTACTTTTGTACCAAGCACAAACAACACCAAACAACACCAAACAACACCAAATGTCCAATAGCATTGTGAGTTTGAATCCTTGCACAAGTATTCTGAATACTTATGCACAACTGCTTTAGGAAATGCAGCCTGTGAGTCATTGGCACTGCTCAGCACAAGTGTTCTGAACACTTATGCATAACATGCTTTAGGAAATGCAGCCTGTGAGTCATTGGCACTGCTCAGCACAAGTGTTCTGAACACTTATGCATAACATGCTTTAGGAAATGCAGCCTGTGAGTCATTGGCACTGCTCAGCACAAGTGTTCTGAACACTTATGCACAACATGCTTTAGGAAAAGCAGCCTGTGAGTAGTACTATTGGTATTGCTCAGCACAAGCATTCAATATACTCATGCACATATCTAGGACACACAATCTAGTATTTCTGTAAGTACAGTTGCAGTTTGACTCAAGTGTTCCAATTACTTATGCACACACGCTAACAAATGCAGTGTGAAGCCACTGACATGCCTGTAAGCATACTACTCAATGCTAAGCACAAGCATTCTGAAACTTATGCATACCCCTGCATAACTTAGGAATCCCAACCAGAGTCCCAACCTCAGGCTGATGAGGACTCAGCCATGGCAACTGAAGAAGAGCTTGTATGTACCATTATATGCCTGACATTGGTGCACAAGCATTTGGAATATTTATGCATGCATCACTCTAGGCCTCCAATGCCAAGAACATTGGGATAGAGTTTGGCACTGGCACAGATGGTCTAACCAAGGCCTTGCAAGTGAGTCACATCTTGCATGGGATGTTTGTTTCCACAGTGAATGATGCCCTAGCATGTCCACAATCAACACAACAAACACATGGTTGTTGATGAAGATGTGAGAATGGTGAATTCTGAAGTGAGAAGAATAGTTGTATTGTATACTGCATCTGACATGTTTTCCAGGATGAGATTCAAGTTAACCCAAAGCCAAAGGTAGTAGCACTTTGTGCACAAGTATTTGAAATACTTATGCAAGCTAAAGGAAAAAGCAGTCCCTACTGGTATGGACATCATTGCTGACAGTGATCTAGAAGAGACCAATGAGGTGAGCATGATCTTTAAGTCCATCTGGATATGACATGTCACACATGGGACAGGCCGAGTGGTCCAAGCAGACAGCAGCAAAGGGATCAAAGGTACGGTTTGTGAGCACACATTGTGCACAAGTATATGAAATACTTGTGCATGCTTCATAGGGTAAAGACAAACAGACAGAGAAAAGAAACAGCAAAGGAAAGGGAAAAGCAAAAGTTCCCACCAGCATAGAAATCATTGTAGACAGTGATCTTGAAGAGGATGATGAGGTGAGCATTCTCACAAGTCTGTCACACACAACACATTGAACATGTGACAGGCCGAGCAGCCCACCTTGAAGGCGACAGTGGCGAAGAAATCAAAGGTACAGTTTCACAGACACACATTGCATGCAAGGATATGAAACATGTATGCATTGTTCACAGGGCAAAGGAAAACAGACGGAGAAGAGCACTGCTGAGGGATCAAAGAAGCCCAAAGTGAAGGTCCTGGTGAGTATGATCACAGTACAAACACACCTTGAACATGGATTGACATCATGATGTGAAGAGTGTGAAACGCAACGACATCCAACTGGTGATGGAGGACATTCAATGTGCTCTTAAAGAGGCCACACTGGGCTATGCATTGATGACGCTTCTTGACCACAATGACCTGGGACGGGGACCGAAAATGGTGATCCAGTCGATCAATCCCCGGGACATTGATATGAAGTACACCAGAATATTCAAAAAGTCCGTGAACGAAAAAGGAATACAGAGCAAGAAGGTTGAGAATGCGATTGTACTGGGAGTGGAGAAAGAGTGGCTGGACATGGCCTCGTTGGAAGGGATGCACGAAGGCATCTATGACAACAGGGTTGTGTGGAGCAAGCCCCACTTTGATCAAAGCTCAGAATGCTCAGTGTTGTTCAATGGCAATCACCGCTACAACTACATGAAAACTGAGGACCCCTGTCGGCTTGTCCATCATCAATACACGACTGCGGTGGAAAATGTGGGCAAGACGACAAAGAAGGCAGAGAAAGAGGTTCATGAGGCAATGATTGAGAGCACACAAAAGATGATCATTGAGCGGGGGGTGTGGCTGGTTCGCTTCATAGATCTGGGTGAGTGGGCACAAGCATTTGATATACTTGTGCATGAGGGACTGACTTGGGTTGGATCAGGCATGATCAGACTCAGTGAAGACCCATCTTTGCTGGAACACCACCTTGCGACAAACTCGCCACTCACGAACCTGCAGGATACAGAGGACGTGAAGCTGTCACAAGTCCTGCTCATGATAGCTTCGATGCCTGTCCAACAACGACAATTGCACATCAATAGTCTCTGTGCACATCTGACCCCTGCCACATCACTGTATAAGATACTGAAGGATCCAGGGCTTTACAAGCCTGCCATGCATTTGCTGGCCTGGAGCCACTTCCGTGGGACGACGTCAGGAGCTGGCTTGACAGCACGCCACCTGTTGAGCTGGAATCCAGTGTATGGCGGAGTGAGCGCATCTTCTTGACATGCTCTGTCTCACACCACTGACGCTTTCTGGTCCATATCAGATGATGCAGAAGTTTGCCAGGCACATGACGGATGTGCTGAGGTTCTTGTCACTGCCTCTGAAGCTCAACAGCATGGATGCGGTGAACAGAGAAGCAACGGCGAAGGATAAAGACCCTGAAGCATTGCGACGCAGGTATGGACGCATGCTTCACAAGAAGATGGTGGACAGCACCAGGGACATGGAATGTGAAGGCCTGGACAAGCACTTCCTGGATGAGTGGATGAGACTCTTTGTTGATCTCATTTCATCAACGAACGTGTTTGAAAAGTTTGGGTCGTCAGGGCAGAATGACACGGCAGAGTATAGCAAGTCCATGGATGTGTATTGGCGGCGGATCAGGTCGCACTGTGCAAAGCTGGCGAAACAGCCTCCCAAAGGCATTGAGGCAGAGATGAGCATGGTGATCCAATTCATGGAACACAAGATTGAATGGCTTTGTGCTGGTCTGGTGTTCCAGGACCAGCCGGCGTTCCTGTCTACATTGCCTTTGCCGAACAAGTTCCTGCTGTCCGACATTCTCAAGCTGTATGCCAATGACCAGCTGAGTCTGGACAAGGTTATCATTGATGTGGGTACCGCATTGCAACATGCTACTGCTTCCGTCCTGACTGACTGGTTTTCAGATGGTGGTGTCTGTGGAGCCCATGGCAAAGGTGGTCATTGAGCAAAGAGATGTGAAGCCTGCCAAAAAAGGCGATCAAGTGCATGTGCGTCCATGGACCAACTACACCTCGGCATTGTTTCACATGATGGAACATGATGATGTGGCCATAAATGAGGTCAGTCTGCGCAAGTATTTGATATACTTGTGCATGCTAACATGAGTGGACCCAGCTCTGGTCTCTGTTGGTGGACTTGCGCCGAAGCCATCTCTTGCTGCTTGCACGGTGGGCAAAGCCCATGTTGATGGGCAAGCTGAAACCCACGGAACGCATCCAACCCAAGCTGGTGGTCCCCTCTGCCACTGAAATCATCAAGAATTATGGCAAGAAGGTGGCCCACCACCGGGATGTGCAGAGGGACATCTCTCGCCCCCCTCCAGAACCGTCGAGTCTGAAGATCAGCGATGAAGCTCAAGCTGAATACATTGCAGACCTACGACAGATGTTGTATGTCTCATCCCTGGAATGGTCAGAAAAGGGGGCAGTGAAGAAGATTGAGACGATGGTGAAGCACACATGGCCGATCAGTCTGGCCAAGTCAGATCGCCAGCTGTTGCTTGCGACCAAAGAAGGGTGGGAGCTGAGGAAGAAATTGGGAGACATTGTGAAAAAGGCAGGGATCACCGACAGGGCCACGAACACCATGATTTGGTGGGACGGATTCAACAAGCAACCCACAAACGTCAGACGTGTGGACGACGATGAGACAGTGACAAAGCTGAGGATGGAAAGCAAGGGCAACAGAGTGTTGCGAATGGAACTCATCGACAAGGTCCGCAAGAACAACATCAACATGGTACATAGAGTGATTGATTCCGTGCTCATTGATAATCTGGGGCTCCTGGCCAATGGCACAATGTCTTCAGAGATCTCTGAGGATCTGAGTGCGCTGTGCAAAGTAAGTCCCATGCATTGCTTGCAAGCATTTCATGTGCTTATGGACATGATCACCACTCACAGACCATGATGCGTCACAGCGAAAAGCACATTGCACAGCTGGAAAATCCGACGATGAATGTCAACAAGATGGTGTTTGACAATGCGTGCCTTGTGGAACTAAGGCAAGAATACATTCCTGGATTGCCTCCTGTGGCCACTGCAGAAGAGGAGGTGGCGCATTGGAATCCAATCAAGATGACAGAGAAGGAGAAGATGGATCCGATCATCCACCTTCATCTGACGACGTCCACCGATCGCAAGATCATGAAGATGGACAAGAAGGTTGAGGATGCACGACACAAGCTGGCCAACAAGGTTGTGGAAGAAAAGGAAAAGGTGATCCTCTATGATCGAAAAACACAGGCAAGGAGGCGTGCAGAGCAGAGAAATGGTGCGCAACCATTCCTAATACTTGTGCAGTCCTGCACCATTGATTGCACCACCACAGCTCGCATAGCTAGGCTGGATGAGGTGTCCGAGTCATCAGGATCTGAATTGAATGATTCCGAGGATGCCACAGATGAAAAGGATGCATACATTGAGAAGGGTGAGCATCATGCACCACCCATGCCACATGCTATCCTGGATACTGAGGGTGCCATCCAGCAGTGGGACAATCTGTCAACACCCACCAGCAACAGAAGGGAAAAGGAAAACAGGCCACCAGTGCTGTCTCTCCTCGAAAAGGCAAGTCAAGCACTGCATGCCATGACATGTGGCCATTGACATCAGACATGCCCCCTCTGACAGACACCATGCGTCAACCAGGCAAGTGTTGACATCCCGAGCACAGACATGTGATAGACTTACACACCATTGCCTCCCATCAGCCAAAGCAATTGAAAGTTCTGAGGAGGAGAACATGTGCATGTCCTTGGGTGAACTTGAGGCAGAAGATCCCGGTAAGCATTTCATGTTTCAAACATGCATGGGTTGACCATTCTGCACGCCAGCCCCAACCCGATCACACAAACATGGATCATCAAAACGCCTCATCTCTGAGGTGGAGCACAACATTGGAGAGGACAAAGACAATGCGTCGCGTGCTCACCGCCAACGCTTGGATACAGACCCGGATGCTGTGAATGTTGGCACCACACACAACTACAGTTGGACTGCATTCAAGGTCGACTTTGTAGGACACCATTGGGAGTCAGACATGGACCACATTCCCATCATGCTAAGGATCCTGCAAGACATCCTGAGTGTGGTGGACTTTGAGGAGAATCCAGCGATTGACGCTGCTTACACGATGATCGACTCTTCAGCTGAGGAACCGTCATCCACAGACATCATGGAGATCATTGAGGGGTTGGTTGCAATCCACAAGATAGATGGGAAGTATCTGAAGTGGGCGACGACATGGAATGCCTCAAATCATGGCATGCAAGCAGCTCAGAACGACGAGAATGTGTATAGCCAGAAACTGATGGAGATGATGGAGTCACGCTTTGGTGCCTTGACTAGCCATGACTGAGGGCTGATGGGTCGTGTCTTCTACCTTGTAATCACATTTTGATCACACACTGCCAATATCACTGTTGTCTGTGTTGTGTGTAGCATTTTAAGGTCTGGTCTGGTCCAGTTTTCCATGGTCCAAATGAGGCAACCAGACCAAGACCAGTCCTAGAGAGGTCCTGGATGCTTGCAACTGCAACCAGACCAAAAAAACCCAGTCCAAAATGGTCCTTTGATCAGCTGCAACCGGTTGCAACCGGTTTTGTGTGCGACTGGTCTTTTGACCCCTTTTTCATGGAAACCATGATTAGTCATGCTAACCTAAAATCCACTATGGACCCCTGGATACCTACTGACCCTTGGATCATAAGATTTTGATCACAGGATCAAATAATATGGCCATTTCTGGGTAGTATGTCAGTCAGAGGGGGTCTCAACTCAGTTTTTGTTGTAGACATTCAAATAAAATACCAAAAATTATGAAGATATTGTGGGAGGTACCCATGGATGGGAGTGAAAGACCAGTCCACTAAAGGACCAGTTGTGACTGGTTATGACCAGTCCCTTATTTTTTCAAAATCAAGGCAACTGGCCACTGGACTGGTCGGCAACTGGATGCAACCACAACTGCAGTCCAGTTGGCAGTCTTTTGAGCAGTCCTAGACTGGACTTTGAAACACTAGTTGTGTTCAGTGACAGGGATGGATACAATATTGCACAAGTGGTTGATATACTTGCGCACCAAGTCACACGAGACCAAGTTGATCTGAGGCTGAACCATGCTCAGATGCTTAGTCAGCAGTTTACATAAGCAGTTTGAACTCATATATATATCTAAAGTCAATGTGGCTGTGTTAATTATCTCTTGACCACTGACCACCACCTTCCTGTTTGGGGCTTTGTACAAACAAATACAAACATTGTCTAACCTAGCTCAGGTAGGTCATGTCTAGACCTGCACAAGCATATGAAATACTTAGGCAGGCCACAAAGAACACAATGGACAACAACTTGAAGGTATGCATGTTGTTTTACACTGTTATGTCCTGCAACGCTCACATGGCATGACAGTCAGACAAGATTGCTCTGAATGTAAGTTGGTTCTAGATCTGCACAAGTATATGAAATACTTATGCAGACCTTGTTCACATCCAAAGAACAAGATTATGAGCGTGAGTTGATCCACAGACTTGCACAAGTATATAGAACACTTATGCAAACTTCACATGTCTCATCAGGAGAAGGTAATGGTCTTGCTTTCTTTTCATGCCACACAAATTGAACATTGAAAAAATGTTTTTTCCAGGAGCACAAAATGGCTGCCAAAAAGATTATGATGCAAAATGGACAGATCATGCAAAACCTGTTGAAATTTGTGGAGGACAACATCATGGTTAAGACCTTTGGTCTCATTCCAGACAGAGATGAACATCGTCCAAGTCCTCTCATCATTGAAACCTTGACAGCACTGATCAAGGTAATGTCCATGTGGACATGACACCACAACCAGGCTGATCAATCATTGCAGGGTCTGCAAGCTCAGTCAGACAAGCAAGCAATGTATGTTGCAAACGACTTTGGTAGGAAAGGCGAGGTTCCCACATGGGTCAAACGGCATCAGCACTTTTATCCTTCCTCAGATTTGGATCAATATCAGATCGCCAGTCTTCCAGCACAGGCAAGATTCTCTGGTCGCCATGATGCATACACAGATGATTGTGAGATCAAGATGGAGGTGGATGATATTGACATGGGACAGCTGGACATCCAAGCAGGTACATATGGTGATCAGCCAAAATATTCTAAATAGTTGTGCTCATTGCTTTCCACCATAGAACCTGATGTGAGGATCAAGATGGAGATAGTGGACAATGATGACATCAACATCAGACAGTCAGACATGCAGACAGGCATAGTATCATGAGCACAAGTATTTCATATGGTTGTGCTGACAACAGATCATTCATGACAGGATCTACTGCAAAACTGCCTTACAAGCATGAACGCTTATCGGCAAGCATACAGACCAACATCAAGGGCAAGAACCATGCAAAGGTCCAAGAAGACATGGTTACGGTCAAAGAAGAGTTCCAAGACATTGAGATTGGACTTGCAACGACAGACGGCATTGAGATGTTGGGAGCATCAATGGCCACAACCACTTACAAAGATGATGTGGCAGACCTTCTGGGTGTCCTGCCAGAAGAGGTGTTGGGACAGGGAGAGTCCAACAACATGAGATGTAAGTGAATGCATATACACACAATCAACAGAACATGGCAATGATTCTATGCAGATGATGAGGATGAAGATGACAATGACAAGATCTCAGGCTGGTCCATCACACCACCCATCAAAGATCCTACAGAGCATGTCCAGTCAGAGATGACAGAGGAGACATCGATAGGGAAGCGAACACGTGGCACATCGGTGGACTTGGAATCATACTCTCAAAGGCCTACTCAACGACCACGAGCACAAAAAGAAGATGGCAGATCAACAAAGTGTAAGCAAACAAGCACATGGCTGATGTGGGACATGGAAGAACTAAGATATCAACAGCACAGATTGAACATTACAGGTGGTTGAAGCTAAAGGACTGCATGATGAACCCGTGCTGGCCACAAGCAAAGCTGGAGAACATGCCAGCAATGTGCTGCATCATCTATGATCTGTTTACAGCATGTGTAGGAATGAAAGATGACAGAGAAGCAAAGGAAGTCATGGCAGAGGTGAAAGAGATGATACAAGGACTTGAGAAGCAACCACCATTACAAATACTGGTGCATGTGATGAGAGCCTTCAACAAAGTGGACAAGAATGAAATAAAGAGATTGACAGCAACAGCAGAGGAGTGGTATCAGACAGAGTATGTCATGAGGGGGGTGCCGTTGGCAAGGAAAATACATTTGTATGAGGGAGAATTGTTAGCAGAGTGGAAAGAGAACGGCAGAACAAAGGAAGGAAGAAAGGAAGTGAATGAACAAACAGTGTAGGCCATTATGTCAGACAACTTCATTCGTGTGCAACTGTATGAAATGCTTGTGCCAACCAATCAATGATTGTTTGACTGTTTGTCAAGCAAAATTGATGTACCAAGATCTGATGGTGACGTGATCTAGATTTAAGAGTTACAGGACCATGGACCTACCTGAACAAGACAGTGATCTGACCACCATCTGACCATTATTTGTATACCATTGCCTAACTATTAGTTGATCAAAATCCAACCAAGATCTAATCACAGTCACACCAACATCACACCAACATCTGACCTACAGTCTGACCAACATTCAGGACCACAAACAAGATAGGCATGCACACTTGCACAAGTATTTAGAATACTTATGTCAGCTCGGTACAAGCACTATATATACAAGATTACATCTAGTATATCCATCCAACACAATCTGATTGTGATCTGACCATGATCTACTCAATATCTGGCCAATGGTCTGACCTGGATATCTGACTGCAATCCAACAATAATGATCAGCTTTCAAAACAAGATACAGAATTAAATTTTGTAGGAAATTCACCCCTAGATAAGACCACCCTTCATCTGCATTTTTACCACACTCTTTGCAAGTGTATTTCTCATGGAACTTTCCCATATGCTCTAACTGAAACAACCTAGACTCAACAAGAGTTACATTTGTCATGACTAGGACTCACTGAAGGAAGTAAATGATTGAAGATGAGTGGATGTTCTGTGGCAATTCCCACTGAAAAATGTAGGGGAATCTCAAAGAGGATTTGACTGAAGATCCTCTGGAGAGCTCATTGAGGTTTATATGTGTACTATTGTACAAACCTGGCAACTATTTGTGTAATGTTCTGCTAGAAATAAGAGTTTATCATGCTATTGGCCTGAGATAAGGTATGAGTTGTGATAAGATAAGCATAGCCTAACACAAGGAGTATAGCCTGTGTATGGAATGGGAGATCAGATTGGTAGAACATGAGGATCACGTGAGGTGCAATTATGTTGTAAAAGGGATGCAGAGAGATCTGAGACATGATGGTGTGAAAAGATGAAGAATAAGTTATCATCTGGGTTGGTTCATGAGGAGGTCAAATAATTGTCTGTGGAATCAGTCATTGAAAGGCAAAATTGTAACACTCACTTTTTTTCTGGACTCTGGCCTTGTGTTTATCGTTGTCAGTACACTTTCCTACCAAGTTGATATCTCTATATAGAGTCTGCAGTGATTGTAATTACAATTTAAAGACACATCTCTGGGAGACATAATGGTGGGAAATGATTATATATGTGGTGGGATGCCCTTGGTACCTTTTCTAAGAAAACAGTGGTCAATAATTATTGAGACAGGTAGAGGTAGAGGGAGGCTAAGAAATATCTTCATAATGATTTATTGTGACCAGCATGAGTGTTGTATCATGGTCTGTGAGTGTTATGTGTATAGGCAACACCACTTAAACCCTCAATACACCATTCTGATTTATTTGAGCAAGATAAAGGGAAAAAGGGATAAGGGTAAGAAATATTTTCACAATAATGTATTGAGACTGTTCTTGGTGTTATGTCATGGTCTGTGAGTGTTACATATTTTAGCGAGACATTGCTAGCACCCCTGGTATACCATGGCCTGCCTCTGGCTGAAAGCCCTATAGGTTTTTCTCCTGACTGTTTACCATACCTAGCAAACTGTGAACCTTTATTTCATCATTCTCTCTAATAGCAGCACTCGTATTCATGTACATGGTCTACTTTCAATACTACCAACTGTGTATGTCACCAACTTCCTGCCCCCCAAGCCTTGAGTGGGTGTATTCACACAGACTGACCAACTTGGCAATGTCAAGCAGGGGGTATCTCATCAAACTTAAGGTTGAGGGTGCAGGGTATTACTGAGAAAACAACTCGATAATTAAATATGTAGTACAATCAATCATGAAATTGTGATAATCAACTACATAAGTTGGGCAAAGTATGTATTTTTATTGGAGTACTTGTTTAAATAGAACTCTGGAATGCTCAAGGGAGTTAGAAGTCATTAGTCTTGTGTCTGCAGTCTGTCCAAAATGAGGGATCAGGTGCGAAAATGCATGCATTTGGCCAGTGGCACATTTAGCACATTTGAGGACATGTAGTTGAGTAGTATCTTTAGCTATGATGTCAAAACACTGTATATAGACAAGGAAATGGTCATTCCATGACCACTTTGTCCCCATCTTACTGAGGGGCCACATGACAAGATGAAGCTGACAAATCATGTGACCTATGAGACCAGATCAGACTATGAACTCTTGCTGGAAACATCATATAATATACATACCTTCTAAGCTGCTTTTGGGCCATTGGGAGTCAGTGTCAGTGTTGAAGATTATGGCATTATAGTGTCCAGAGGCCCAACCGGGGCTGGGCAGTAAACAGAATAGGTTTGAGTAGGTACCATATCAATAAGTTTAACAGAGAATGGGGCATGGGAGAATCTTACCCGACGCCTATTTCAGCTCTCTCGCTCCTCGCTCGGCTGTGCGCTTCAGTTGTGTCGGTCGATTCAGTTGCTAAATCCCACGTGCTTGCCTTTTTGGGCCGTCACCTCTTTGACTCGAACCATCATCAGCACTTTGGAGTGCCCCTCCTCCATATCTCCACCAATAATTCTCTAAAAATCACCAAAAAATCACCAAAAAATCGCTCTTCCCTGCAATTGCCCAGGATACCCAACAAAGGTGAGTTTCCACCCATAAACCCTTTGAATTGTGATCTTATCAGTGTAGATCTTCACTGACAAGGCCATTTTGGCCTAGATTTTCTCCATTCGTGTCCCCAGACACATCTGTGCTTCTGGTGAGTGTCTCATGTCATTGCATTTTCATTTTTCTGACACAGATCTCGCTTGGCAAGCCTTGCCCTTGCTGATCCTTTGTGTCTGATAGCATTTTTTTGCCTTTGGTGAGTGTTTCAAGTGATGATCGAATCAACTCATGATGAATATCATCTTATCATTTTGAATATAGTGATCATTTATACCTGGACTCTAGGGTTAAGGAGATTGGCACTAGCACTACAGCCCGTTGGTGACGTGATAACCAGAGAAAGACACTCTATAGCCACATCTGCACATATGGTCGTCCGCCATCATAAATAAGGATAACATTGCTGTTCCCCATAGTGCACAAGGGGCGGTTTAGTGGGACATTAAGCCACTACATTTAGGGATAGACGATATATCTGGTCCCCAGGTTTGTGTGATTTACCTGTGACGTCACATCGTAATACTCTGCGTTAAAGAGTAGTTTTGTGTAAGCAAGGGTATTGTCCAGATAGAGTGGCTGTTGACTGGAGACCTGATGAAGAAGACAGCAAGACCTCTTTGGTTTCTCTTTTATCACTCCTCTTTGTTTGTTTTCAGAATATCATGTATGTTTGATTCTGTGATCACTGTCACTATGGCTGACTCTAATGTTTTGATGTAGGCCATCCCCCCCACTTCTCCTCAGCATGCTCAGAATGTTGCTCGCCAATCTGAGCATAATCAGTGTATTCTGGGCTCTCCACCAGCCCGTCATCAGCCTTATGTTCCAGCAGGACCACCTATGGGCTATCCAAACCCTCCTGAGCGTATTGATTCTACTACTCAATTGCTGGCTGGTTTCAATCATGATCATGAGCAATGTCACTAGCATAGACAGCGCCATGTCAACAACATTCCTGTTCCTCAGGCACCTCCCCCTATACCTGGATCTTTAGTTCTTGCTCCTGCTGTTCCTATTTCCTTAGTTCATTCCATGCCAGATTATCAAATGTATCAGCATACCATCAACTTTCAAGATGCGACTGATTGACAACAACAACAACAGCAATGGGAGGTGCAGGAACAACAGCGTCTGTATGCTCTCAGAGCACAGCAACAGTGGCAGGAGCTGGAACTGGAGCGTCTACATGCTCTCAGAGCACAACAACAGTGGCAGGAGCAGGAGCAGGAGCGTCTGCATGCTCTCAGAGTACAGCAACAATGGCAAGAGCAGGAACAGCAGCATCTGTATGCTTTGAGAGCACAGCAACAACAACAGGAGCAGGAATAGCAGCATCTTTTTGCTCTCAGAGCACAACAGCAATGGCAGGAACAAGAACATCAGCATCATCTTCAGGCACTACGAATTCAATTGCAACAACGTGATAAGTTAGAGCATCACTACCGTTCAGAGGTACAACAGTAGAACCTACATCAGGAGATCCATGAAAGACAAACTCAGGAGGAGATACACATGGATCAAGTTAGGCAGCTGTCACAAAGGCTTCTCTCAGAGGCTTTGAGTGAACATAGTCAAAGGTCTGCAGAACAATATGAGCAGGACCAGCAAAGACAAAGGCATATCTTAATTGACTATATTGATCAATATGTTTCTGATCTTTGACTGTATAGATCTAATTCAGCTCCAGGCCCTCCTGTGTCACCTCCAAGTAGTCCTGGCTCACCACTGTCACCACCACCACCACCACCACCCAATCCTCACAATTCTGATCCATCTGATTCTGGTTCTGAGTCCTCTGAAGATGTCCCTCAATCACCCAATCCTGATCCTGATGACTCTGGCTCTAGCAGCTCTCATGATTCTATTGATTCTCAACCACTCTATCCTGTCCCTCCTGGTGGAAGACCATATACTGAGCCTGTCCAAATCCATTCTTTGGGTCCCATGAACATTCAATGTCCAAATTGCCATGCTCTTCACTTCATCTCAGAAAAGCTTACAAACTTTAGCATTCATAATCCTCGCTTTGGCATCTGCTGTCTTCAAGGCCAGGTCAATCTTCCCCCTGTTCAACAATGGCCACATGTCCTTCAGCAGCTCTTTGATGACTCTCAGGATAATAGAGAGTTTAAGAGAAAGATACACCAATATAACAATACTTTGGCTTTTACTTCTGTGGGTGTGGATGTCAACAACCAAGCCATCCAAGGTTCTGGTCCTTCATCCTTTCATATTCATGGTACACTCCATCACCTCATGGGTGCCCTTATCCCACCAGAAGGTCTAATCACCCTAACACATCCCGGTTACCCCACTTGCCTTGATCCCCCTGAACCTCAAATTCAGTGTGGTGTGTTCGTGTTACCACCGATCGTTTCACCACTTGGTACTCACTCCATTGAGCATATTTAGGTCCCATTCCCACCTTTACATCCACCTGAAACAGCCCCGACGCATT
This sequence comes from Chiua virens, assembly GCA_019787685.1. Taxonomy (NCBI): domain Eukaryota; kingdom Fungi; phylum Basidiomycota; class Agaricomycetes; order Boletales; family Boletaceae; genus Chiua; species Chiua virens. The sequence continues at coordinate 109,754 of JAHNUO010000036.1, forward strand.
CTGGTCACCCCACTTGCCTCGACCCTCCCTAGATCTTATTTTTGCTCTGGTACGTTCATTTTGCCATCGATCGATTCGTCACTTTGTATTCACTACATTTAATCTATTTAGCCACCATTCCTACCTTTACATTGACTTCAAATGGCCTCGACAAGTCCCAGCTGCTCCTCTTGCCTCCTCTCCCCCCTTGGACCTTAATTTTAATGTGGTACATTCATTTTGCGACCAATTGATTTCCCGCTTGGGGACCACTCTACTGAGTCTACTTAGGTGCCATTACTGCCTTTATGTCGACCCAAAACACCCCTAACATGTCCCAGTTGCTCCCCTTGCCTCCCCTCCCCCCTTGGACTGAAATATCAATCTGGTATGTTCGTTTCACAACTGGTTGATTCGCCGCTTGGGAAACACTTTACTACATCTATTTAGGTGCCATTCACGCCTTTATGTAGACCCAAAACAGCCCCAGGATGCCCCAGTTACCCTACATGCCTTGACTCCCCTTGGATCTCAAATTCACTGTGATACATTCGTTCCGCCCCCAATCATTTCAGTACTCAGTACTCATTCCATTGAGTGTATGTGGGTGCTATCCTCACCCTTACATCTGCGCAAAACAGCCTCGACATGTGCCAAGCTGCCCCACTTGCCTCGACCCCCCTTGGACCTCAAATTTACTGTGGTATGTTTGTTTCACTACTCAATGATTTGCCACTTTGTATTCACTCCATTGGGTCCATTTAAGTACCAGTCCTGCTTTTACTTTGACCCAAAATGGCCCTAATCCATCCCAGTCTCCCCAGTTGCCTCGATCCTCCCTAGATCTTAATTTCATTTTGGTATGTTTGTGTTGCTGTCGATCAATTCATTGATTCATACTCACTCCATTTGATCTATTTAACCACCATTCCCACCTCTATATCAACATCAAACAGCCCCAACATGTCCCAGTCACTCCTCTTGCCTCTACCCCCTTTGTGTCTCAATTTCAATGTGGTACATTCATTTCGCGACCAGTTGATTTGCCCCTTTGTGCCCACTCTACTTGCTCTATTTAGGTCCTATTCCCACCTTTACATCAACCTGAGACTGCTGTGACATGTCCCAGTTACCCCACTTCCCTTGACCCATCCTGATTTCACTCTGGTATGTTTATTTCGCTGCCAATCATAAATTGAACTACATAAGTCTACATTTGAATTTTGTACATACTTGAATACTCAAATAAATCAAAACCTTGCTTATAATTTACCTTGACTCAGACAATCCACTACCTACTCAAACTTTACAAACCCAAAAAAATAACCTTGCGAGGCAATGACTCAGGTGAAATGCCTCGTCAGTGTTACCATGGATGGTACTATTATGGAGCCACACTTTGTACCACACTTGTAGCTCTGTGAATGGTAGGTCCAAATGCATTGATCCATGTTGCTGCCTACCAACCAGGTGCACAAAGTCATCACTGTGGAGTGCCTCACACTGTAGGAAGTCAGCTATAGCAGCTTGAAGATTGGGGAGCCTAAACCACTCTGTGGCCTCATCAACACTGATCTTTCACAAAGACAAAACATAGGAGAGGCTAATTGCCATTGAAGCTACAACAAAGGTGCAGAGGGGTAAGAAATGGTGCATTTCGATGCTGTGCTTTGCCTTTGACATCTCCCACAGTCGATTGGACCTTTTTCTGCCCTTCTGAACCTCTATTTTGATGTTGAGCCTTTGTTTTGATGAAGTGCTTGCTCTTGTTGCTTGTGGCACATTCTAGGGTGCTCTAGGGGCATTGTCTCTAACGATCTGGGGTCCCAATTACCTTTATCATCTTGACATTCAATCTTCTGGCCTATCTGGCCTCCTGGCCAGTTTCTTCAACATAGCACCTTCATTTCGATGAAGTGCTCTGTTCTGTCACTTTGGGAACATTCCAGGTGAGTTGGGAAGCCTGCTGATATAGCTGATTTGTTGTCCAGGTCATTTGTTTTGTCTGAACTGGTCTGCTCACCTCCTCCTTCTCCTATCTCTCTATCTCAATATCGCACTTTCAGATGTCCACCGGATTGACTCATTGCAACTTCAAGGTGATCTTGGAAGTCCCTGGGACCGTCTGGTGCAAGCACGTCACCTGTGGTGCATGCATTGCCGCTTGGAGCTCTCTCAGGTGAGTTCTCTCTCTTGCTTGGCTCTGTGCATTTGCACTCCCATTCTGATGCATTCTATGGCTTCTTTGGTCGCTTCTTAGCTTCCAAGTTGCCTATGGATACTGCTGATGCATCTGTCTCATCACTAAGACCCTCAACATCTCAGCTTGCAGGTCCATCCTGCTCTCCCTCAAGCTGAACACTTGGGGGTTCATGCTCTTGTTGTGTGACATCGTCGGGTGGTTTCAGCGGTTCAGGTGAGTTGTTCAGCATGTACTGATGATGTTCATCAGGTGCCATATCACCTAGTATAAATGACTTGTCAGCCAACTCATTGTATATGCTTGACAATTGTGTGTTGTTGTACTGTTGTTTCATTGCTCTGTCCTCCTAGTGGACTGCAGATTGGTGGAGTCAGCTATCAAGGACCTTCAGGTAAGTCCTTCTTGACTGTTTTGTTGTATTGATTGTTTTCGTCATCAGTGGCTATCGATTGTTTGTGTATCATTGCGCTCGTACTCTCTTCCTTAATCAACATCATTTGTGACTTTTTGGTGGTCTCCACCTCGTCCTCTGTACCTGTACACATCTCATCAACCTCCCCATTGATATCCAAGTCTGTATCTGGGCTTGCAACACTCTCAGCTCTCTTGGTTTCACTGTTCTCCCTTTTAGGAGTTTCTAACTCCATTTCGACTTGTCACACTTGTTCACAGGTTCTGTGGCTGTGCATGCTTCGTTGTAGAGTATTGTTGGACTTCCAAATCGATTGATTAAGTAGCTGTAGATGTTGTGTGCTGTCTGGAGGTGTAGCATACCTCCAAGAATAGAATCTGGGATTCCTGAAACTAAAATGAATTTCACTGTTGTGGTGAGCTGTCTATTTGAGGTTGGGACGGATCCATCAAGGTATTCTCGCAGTCCATCCAACCAATTACTTCCATCTGGGGAGAGCTCAATGGTGTTGAAAAAGTCCATTTGGTTTTTTCAGATCGGGTGAGTGAGCTAACAGGTGCTAGGAGGGCTCATAACCTGTAGAAAATTATACTGCAGTCACTATAGTAAATACAGTAGCTAATGACCAATGTAAGGTCTGCTTATGTAATCTACTGTATTGAGTCCATATGAGTTGACTCAAATCTCAGATTTACAACAATGGGGACTTTAGATGCTGACTGTACCCAGTCAGCCTGATGTGTGTGGGGATGCAATTAGTGACTTGAAGTCCAGTCTAGGACTGCTCAAAAGACTGGCAACTGGACTGGACTGTACTAGTAGGCAACTGGACTGCAGTTGTGGTTGCCTCCAGTTGCTGACCAGTCCAGTTGCCAGATGCCTTGATTTTGAAAAAATAAAAGACTAGTCAAAGACTGGTCACAACCAGTCCTTTAGTGGAGCAGTCTTTAGCTCCTATCCATGGGTACTTCCTACAATAGTTTCAGAATTTTAGGTATTTTATTTGAATTTCTACAACAAAAACTGAGTGGAGACCCCCTCTGACTGAAAATGGCCATATTTTTTGATCCTGTGATCCAAATCATATAGTCCAAGGGTCAGTAGGTAGCCAGGAATCCATACTATATTTTATTGTACCATGATAAGTCATAGTTTCCACGGGATAGGGGTCAAAAGACCATTTTGGACTGGTGTTTTTTGGTCCAGTTGCGGTTGCAAAGGCCCAGGACCTCTCTAGGACTGGTCGTGGACTGGTTGCCTTATTTGGACTGTGGAACACAGGACCATACCAGACTTTAGAACACTCGATGCAATCAGTGGTTCACCATGACAGTTGTGGATGGCAGCAGATGGACTTCAGATACAACAAGGGGGACAGAGATGATGACAGAGATGATGATGGCAACGAGAGTGATGATAGTGACATTGTGACAATTGGATATGAAGGAGTGCCAGAGATGATAACAACCCCAACAACAGTGATGGTGGCTCCACTGTGACGATGACCCAAAAATAACAGGGACAACAATAATGACTGGTGCTAGCAGCACAGTGATGATGATTTGTGAATGACAGGATTGGATAGTGATAGTGATGGTGTGATGCATGGCTTTTCTGTGTGTCTGTCATGTAGGGTTTTGCACATTGTAGAAAACTAATAATAGGTGATGAGAAGAAAGGTGGGGCAATAGGTTTGTCCCAAGGGGGGTTATACTCGAAAGGATTGAAGAATATTGGTTTGTCTATAAGTCCTAGAAGTTGCTGAACAATCTGGAATGAAAAGCAGTCAATGGAAAGTATCTGGGTGGAGTTGAGGTGATGAGAGGATTGATTTTAAGTAGATGAGATGTGAAGGAACAATAGGACAAGGCAAAAGAAAGGATATCTAGCCCACTCACACATGGGAGAGTAGACAGGTAATCTCCTGAATGCAGAAAGATGATATTTAATGTTATAAAACATGGTTTTATAGTCCTGGGCACAACCCAGGACTGTTAAAGGCAATTTGACCCTAGGTAAGTATATGGGATTGATGTAGGGTGAGTATTTAAGAAGAGGAATGTCAAACTTTGTAGATAACGAAATGAAAGGAAGATATTGTGATAGGAATGACCTTAATAAGGCCTAATCGAATAGAACAAGTGAAATCAGATGAGGCAGAATACATACAATGAAACTGGATTGGATCATGTTGACTTGGATTGGACTTGGATTGGGTTTGCATGATCTGTAAATGCTAGAAATAAAATTGGATTGGCATGAAGTTGATAGCAGATGAGATGGGAGGTAATAGGATATGATGGAGAGTAGGAAAAAGGTATCCTGCAACTGTAAGGAGCATCTAACTCCTATACCTGAGGGGAACTTGGATGCCAACTGTCTTCAGTTGGTCACATAATGTACACACATGCTAAGTTTGAATACTGAACAATGCACGAGCCTGAAATCATGAAAATGCAAAAATATGTGCATAGAAACCAAGGTGGTCATACAGACCCCTCTCCTGGGTAGGCCATGTCTAATGATCTCCCAGTCATCTGGATAATGCTATGGAGAAAGGGTGAGGGCATCTCAATGATCATCAAAAAAGAAACAATCAGATTGCCGGATTGAATGGAAAACATGACCAAACAGTGTTGGCCAGCTCATTGAATAAACCCAATGTGGGCAAAGACAGCTGAGGTATAAACTGAAACAAAAACATGCACATATTAGTATAAAATCAAGAGAGAGGGAAACAGATTGGGAAAGTGGCAAAGGGCATGCATAGTTTCAATAACTGGCTCAGAACCGATTGAACTGGCAAGGTACAGATCCTCAGATATGGCTGTAAATACAGGGACAGTGGTCTGGACAAAATAGGTGGTAGCATGGTTGTGGAAATGAGGGATGAGGTTGATAGTAGTGAGGGTGGTTTGCTGAAGAAGGATGAGGGCAATGAGAGTGGCTGCAATGAGGCCTGGGACCAGTGCAAAGGTGTCTGCAATGTGCACACTTCATGGTGCATAGGAATTGCACAGAAGAGTGTGTGTACCTTCAACAACTAGCCAGAAATTGATTAACCCAGCAAGGTATGAATCCTCACTGGCAGATATGGTCATAAATGCAGAGATGGTGGTTTGTTGAAGAAGGATGAGGACAACAAGAGTGGCTGCAATGAGGAGGACCCATGCAGCAAACACACCTGTGATGTATGCACTTCATGATAGGTGGGAAATGCACTGAAGGGTATGTAGCATGGTGTTGATATCTGGTCCCAAACAGATTGACCTGGTGTAGTGCACATAGTGCTGTGCCAGCCCGGCTTGGGCCTGGCTTAGGGGGGCTTAGGCCCTATAAAATTGCAGGCTAAGCCCCAAGCCCTCAAAAGCCCCTGATGGGGGCCCAGCCCAGCCTGAAAGCCGGGGCTTGGGCCTAAGCTGGGGCTTACTCATGTGGATGAAAGAGAGAGAAGGGGGGGAGAAAACACGACACATGGACAATGTGACAATGTGTTGCATCGTCATCACGTCGTGTTGATGTCTGTTCATCACTGAAATCACATCCAGGTGGCAGTATGAGTTGACCTGTGGGTAGAAGGGGAGAGAGAGAGAGAGGGGGGGCAAACATGGCGCATGGACAATGCAACAATGTGTTGTGTTGTTCACATGTTGTGTTTACATATGTCTTGTTCGTTGTTGTCATCATCATCACATCCAGGTGGTGGTACAAGCTAACGTGCAGGTGAAAGGGGAGAGAGGGGGGGAATGAACACAACACATAGATGATGCGACAATGTGGGCTCGGCCCAGCTTGGCCTAGGCTTCATGAATCCCCAGGCCAGGCCTTGAGCCCCTGCGAGCCCCTTGACATGGCCCAGCCTGGCCCAGCTTTTTGGGGCTCAGCTTAGCCGGCTTGGCGGCTTGAGGCCAGGCTGGCACAGCACTAAGTGCACATCCAATGTGGCTGTAAATGTGGCAATGGCAGCTTGAATGAGGGCAGTGGGTGTGGCCATGACATGTGTGGTGGTGGATCCAGTGTGATCCGAGCTATCCAGATAGATGTTTTCAGCAATGGTGTGCTGTTATCACAAACGGATGGTGACAATGGTGAATCTGGTCATAATGAAATGGTCATGTTGTCTGGAGGCGAGTATAGTGAACAAGGTGGTCATGCTAAGCCAGGTGAGTGAGAGGGCAGCTGGATAGGTGAGATTGGTGCTGGCATCATGTTGTGCAGTGGTATGAAATGTGACACATGGATGAGTGGCGATGCAGCATGCAGAGATGGTGGCATGGCAGGTGTGGTCAATGGTGAGAGTAATGGGGTGGATGAGTCAGGTTGTGATGTATCCAAAGAGAGTGAAGGCAGTTGGATGGGTCGTGGTGATGAACCCAAGAACATCCAGATTGATGTATGGACAAGTATGTCAGGTGGCAGAGAGATTGTGCTTGAGGAGAACAAGCATGGTGAGGGTGGTTTGGATTGCTGCATCATTGGTATTGAATTCAGCTAAATTTGTGTGAGTGCTGGTATGACAAGACATGGCAAACTTGAGGCAGTTTGGATTGGGGGTGTGGATACTAGCATTGATGACCAAAATGGTGTGTGTGAGTCAAGTGATGACTTGTCTGAGAAGGACTCAGATGAGGGAAGTGAAAGTGGATGAGATGTGTTGGGGCAATCTGGTTCATCTTGCTCCTGGGTTTTGGCACATGATGCCACAAATTTGACAGCTGTGAGAGGTAAAGGATCAGCACAGATGGGTTTGACTGAGACATTACTGGATTGCTCAGAATCACATGCTACTGCTCCCAAATAGACCTGATTGGGGTCATTCTGCAATGTGTGGTCTGCTAAATTTAACATGGTGAATACTAAGGCAAGGATGGGGTTGGCAGTGATGTTGATGGCTGGTTCTGGAATGTAAAATGGGTAGTCATCATCATATGACAAGTACCAGTGTTGGACATCCACTATGAATGCTAACCAATCTGGCTGTGCTGCAAGTACTTGCTGTGATGTCTACCATAGCTTGGTGTCTTCTGGGTAGGCATACCAGATTGCTGTATTAATCTTCTGTGTGTCTGTGAGTCTGATGCTTGTAGCTAACTAATTGACGTGTTTCAAAAAGGAAGGTAGCTGTGATGGAATGGTTGCATCAAAATGTGGGGCACTAGAGGCAGTCCAAAAGGGCAGCTGTAGGAGATATCCAAGTATAGGCATAGTAACGACTCAGATGGTGGTGCAGGTTGTCATGCACCATGATAGGTGTGTCATCTGACTTGTCTCACATCACTTAGAGTTCTGCAACAGCAGAAGGGTAGTGGTGCAGGGTTCAATAGGGGTGGCAATGCTATGCAAGGAGATGTTCACTGAGGCAAAAAATTTCTGAGAAGTAGAGCGAAGCTGTGTTGTGAGTGAGGTGAATAATGAGTGGATGGGTTGTTGTTGTCTGTACCAACTTCTGGAAGTCCCTCAAAGTGGGCTCCAGTTAAAGATAATTAATACCAGCTGAAGTGCAATACTTGTTATGATTCCAACATTTCATCCCTTAACAGATTACACTTTCAATCTTTTCTAAGAATAATGCCTCATGTCAAGGCTGTCCAAGGGATCATATCCTATTGGCTGCCACAATATCATACACTTACACTTCTATCTATTCATTTTCCTTATCACTGACTCATCATGGCAGTGCAAGGCTATGCTCTTATCTATGACTCATATCTATTCACACCTTTTCATCCAATAGGATACAATATGCTTATCTACATAGTTCATACTCAGATTAGAACTCCAACATCCATGTAGTATATAAACCCCATGAATTGAAGCCAGAGGACTTTAACAAAGTTTTCTTGGAGTTTTCACCTCTCACTGGACTGAATCCCCTCTTCACTCAACCAACTACTTTAACAAGTCTAGTTTTGTTCCAGGTTGTTTCAATACTCAGGTGGATTGAAATAGAATGAAAGGGGGTGAAGGAATGTGATTCTGTTGGACCCAGGGACTACACTGAGTTGGTGAATGATGAGAAATGGGGTTTTTAGTGGTCCAAAATGAATCTGAGGCAAATCTGGATTAAAATAGATGAAAAGCAGTCACAGCAGTCTGGATCTGGATTGAGAAAACATGAGGAAAATGAGAGAAAATGAATATCAACTGAAAATGATATGAGACAGATGCACACAGGCAAAAGCTACGGTAGTTTGTCAACATAGTGTGTTTTATAGTCCTCAGGAATACCCTCAGACTTGTCCTCAGTAAGTATGATTAAACTAAAAATCTCGGAACCAGACTCACTAACCCTGCAAGGGTTGTGAGTGCTAAGTATGGATAAAGTGAAACATAACAAAATAAAATAAAACAGCATAAAATAAATGTGAAAAATGTAGCTCTAGGTGAGTATGAGCATGCAGATGAGTGATATTAATGAGTCTGGGCAAGCAGACAGATCAGGATCAGGAGATGACAGGGTATGGAACAGTGCTATGCAAGCACAGGGAATACCTATTCCCTAAAGCAGACAGATTAGAATTGGGATCAGGAGACAGCAGGGTATGGAAAAGTGCTATGCAAGCACAGGGAATACCTATTCCCTACAGTGCCAAAATGGCAAAATAATCCATGCTTGGATGTGCAAGACCCATTGGTTGGGGTATTTGAATGGTGTTATCTTTATCATGGTCATGAGATTCTCTGTCTTCTGATGTTCCATTGTCTAGTAAAGCTTGCATATCTTCATCTGAGGTGGTCTCCTGCTCATGTAATGATGTAGTGAACTTGAATGCTCTGCAATTTTCTGCATGATCAAGATAACAACAGATTTATGGATTGTAATTGTTGTTGTTGGTCAATCCCACAGGTGTCTTGATTTCCAATATGTGAGCATGTTTGGTAGTATCTGCAGTTCACTGGATAGTGGCCCCAACATGTTTGATACTCGATATAATACTTTGTATCAGCTCCAATTTTGGGATGTACCAATTATCAATAACTTTGTTCCCTTTGCTGCATCATCCACCATGGTCAAGTATGGCATGCTTGTGAGAATGAAAATCAGTGAGGGCAGCAGAAATTAGGTGGATGTTAGCTTGGTGATATGGTAGGCCTGCACTCAGTAATGACCCCCATAATATAGCATTGCACATCATGGTGGACACAACCAGTCACTTGCTTCAGTTTTGAGATTCCTCCCTTGAAGTGATGGAATCCCACAGTGGGCTACAGAAGGGAGAATCAGAAGTTAATTTCCATTTCACCAATGATGTTCAGACACCATTGTAAGCCATGGTCCCAAAATTCCTTGTGCAGATAGTAAAGTAGCTCAGGGCTGATGAAGGCACTGGGATATGAAAGGGGGTAGTTTCGCCAAAACAGCTTACTTACCCCATTGAGATGATAATGCTGTGCTTCCCAGCAAAAGGCCACTAGGTTGGCAGGATCTGCCTTGGATTTGGCAACCTCAAGTTTGCCCAATGTGATACACACAGTCCACAATTTGTGTTGGAATGAATCCCCAAACTCTTTGTACATTGCCATAGTCACCAGTGAAGTATTTCCTCCAACACAAGTGATCATGGTAGCCTTTGGGGTATCAATGATATAACCTGCAATTGGAGTAAAGTAATACTATATGATCCCTTCAGGATCTGACAGCATGACACCAAGTTCCATGGCTTTTTTAAGGGGTTTGAGAATGATATTGAGACAATTGTGGATAAGACAATCTTCTAAGACACCCTGCATGTGCGTGTTTGAGTGAATGAATTTGGGAGCAGGAAGTAGGGCAGTGAGCATGAATGATTTAGATGAAATCTTGAGGCATGTTGACATCTTGATGTTTGCCAAGCTGATAAAAAGCAGGTGGGCAACCCCACCACCACAGAGATTCATGATGTTCATTTTATCCAATAAGAGTATCATTCTAATCAGGGTCATGCCTTCTGGAAGCTGCAACTACACAGTATCAGACTTGGAAGGAGATTATTAACAATGGGATTACTTACCTGCATTTGCCAAGCATCCTCCCTAGTCATCCATTCAGTGTACACTCTGTCAAGTTTGTTGGATGACATGTATAACATCTGGGAAATCAGATCAAGCTGATCTCGGAATGATGGATGGTTGAAGAGCCATGTGATGCAGTCCAAAGGATCACACCACTAAAGGAACACTGGGTGTTTCATAGGGTGTGAGAAAGTAATCTGCATCAAATGCCAACATGGCCTGCTAGGGAGTAGCTCTGCACATCCATGAAGGTCCCTTGCAGTATGGAAAGAAAAATCAAGTGATTTTACCTCCAAATCAATCAGTCAGGCCCAGTTGCTCTTAGTATAGTGAATATGAGCGATGTACAATGGGCAGAGTCGGGAAGGAGTTAATTATCTTCATACTGATTCCTGAGTGGAGTAGCCACAGGGAGAGTTCCCACTCATTGTGGGAGGCAAACAGATAGTAAAGGATTGATTTCCAAGCCTCATTGAACTTGTCCCTGTCAAACTTATCCATGAATGTATTTGTGAGTGTTGAATTTGGTAGTATCCAAAAAAGAATTGAGGTCACCAAAATCCTGATCAACATCCATAGGAGCAACACTTGATTCAGAGTCGGAGGTTGTGTAACTGCAAGTGTAACTGGCTAAACTAGAAAGGGTAAGAGAGTCATGCAACTGTATGAGATTGTTAACCCAAGTGTTGCACCCAGATGAAGGTTGACTCATGTGCATTGTGACAGCATGTTGGTTCTTAAAACCACCTTTCCTACAGCTTGGACAGTGCAGCATGATGAGTGTATAGGTAAAAGTAACAGAACTCACAAAGACTTCAAGTTAGGTGGTGGCCACATTGTTCAAGTGCATCTAATGAATTAGTTGATTGGCCCAGATCTGTCAATATTCAATGTGTCAAAAATGTATGTCCTGATGGGGGCAGTGCATCAGAGCATGAGAGAGATTTATCATATATTCTACAGTCAATTATCAGGTCAGTGTTTGCTTGCTTGGCATACCTCACTTTACCTGATGGTGACTTTCCTCTTGAATTAGTCTAGGATTTCTCAAAAGACTGGCAACTGGACTGCAGTTGCAGTTGCATCCAGTTGCTGGCCAGTCCAGTTGCTAGTTGCCTTGATTTTGAAAAAATAAAGACCAGTCAAAGACTGGTTGCAACCGGTCCTTTAGTAGACCAGTCTTTAGCTCCTATCCATGGATACCTCCCACAATATTCTCAGAAATTTAGCTATTTTATTTGAATTTCTACAGCACAAACCGAGTTGAGACCCCCTCTGACAGACATGCCACTCGGAAATGGCCATATCTTTTGATCCTGTGATCCAGATCTTGTGTTCCAAGGGTCAGTAGGTATCCAGGGGTCCATAGTATATTTCATTTCACCATGACCAATCATGAATTCCATGGAAAAGGGGTCAAAAGACCGGTTGTGCACAAAACCAGTTGCAACTGGTTGCAACTGATCAAAAGACCATTTTGGCCTGGTTGTTTTCAGTCCAGTTGTGGTTGCAAGGGTCCAGGACCTTTCTAGGACTAGTCTTGGTCTGGTGGCCTTATTTGGACCATGGAAAACTGGACCAGATCAGACTTTAAAACACTACTCTCACTTACTACTCCTCATTACATTCCAACTCTACCCAGGCCCACAGCACTGTGCAAACTAGACCAATCCAAGTGACCACCATCCAAGATATTACCGAGAAACCAAAATGGCTCAAAGGACTCAGACAGCACTGAAAGGATCTTGAGAATCCATGGAAATCAGCTCAGAATATTTGCAAGACCTCATCGATTCTTGCAGCTCCCATGATGTCTCATCATACATGGACACTGACAAAGCATACCCTGATCAAGTCTGGTTTTGAAAGGTACTGTCCGTCACACATTTACAGTCCCATTTCCATTGACACTCATTTGACTACAATCTGAAAGAGGTACCAGACTTGAAGATGAATTGTTTCAAGTACAATGCAGAAGGTGCACTGTCTACACTGCAATCTAACACACCTACCTCAAGCCTACCTTGAGACCAGCCTTGCTACAAAGTGCAAGCACAGCATCGGATCACAGGGCACAGCAGCACACTGGCAACACAAAACATGGTTTCCATGGAACTTGCAACAGTACAACACTATGTGCTCTCCTTCATATGTCACTGCCCCAGAACAGAAACAGATGAGGGATGAATTTAGTTGGCTGTACTGGGCTGTACCTGCTGCTCATATAAGAACAATGTATATACCACCTATTCCTGATAGATTGGTGCCAAAGTTTGTGCTCATAGAACTTATGCATGGGCTGAACATCATGATATCTGATCCTCGGCAGTATTGGACCTGACAGTCGCAGCCCATCTAAGTCACTGCATCCTACAGACCCAGAAACATGCTCTTGCCTGAATCCTTGATGGATAATACTCTGTAGAAACATGCTGTCCCCAGTTTGCTGCAGGATGAGGAGTATACCTAATTATGCATGTCTCAGAAGGTGTGGTACATATACTATTAGTAGAAAGGGTGCTTTGACATAAAAACTATCAAACCGATCATCACCAATTTGGAATCCAACTTGAAGTGAGTGCTGCATCACTGTGTGCTGTAGGAGTTAAGAACTCCTTATGGTTGCAGCCTACCTTTTTCCCACTCCCTATCATATCCTATCACATCTCATCCTATCTGCTATCGACTTCATACCAATCTGGTTTTATTTCTAGTGTTTACAGATCTTCCGAACCAATCTGAGTCCAATCTGAGTCAATGTGATCCAATCCAGTTTCATTGTACATATTCCGCTTTATCTGGTTTAACTTGTCCTATTCGATTTGGCCTTATAATATTGAGATTGTTCCTATCATGATATCCTTCTTTTCTTTTGTTACCTATGTATAAGTATTACGATAGTCCCAGGTAGGGCCTAGCATAGACACAAAAGTGCTAAGTACCAAGCAGCTGCAATAACTTGAACAACCACCACTTGGTGCATGGTGTGCTAAAGAGTTCAAGGAAGGTTACTGGTCAGCGTATTGCTACCAGTGAGACGAGTTAGAACTCAGGCATTGCTGAGAGTGTCCTTTTGGGAATCTATACCCAAAGGACCAGAGACTGCCCCTTGTAATCAGGGTGGATCAAGGAGCTGGATATTGGTTGCAGCGACGGAGAGTGGCTTAGGTGAAGCCTTCAAGGAGGAGCAGTGATACTAGCTAGATTGCATAGATCAAGACTAGAGATTACAGGTATCACTGTGCAGTATTTATACATCGATAATCAAGCACGGACCAGTGGTCCAAAAGGGTGGCCGAGAAGAGCAGAACTGTCAAAGGGCCAAAAGGGGTCATGCAGGGCAGAAGCACCAGATGGAAGGAAGTGTAAAAGGTAAATGCAGAAACTATCAGGAATGACAGCGGAAATAAAGGAGATCCCTGACGGATCAAGGAAGTGAAGAAAGGGAAGCAATGACAGATCAACGGGTTGGACCAGGGTCACATAATCAGATCGAAGAAAGGAAAGGTAAATAGGGCAAAGGGTTAAGCCCTTGCTGAGTAATCCGAAGCAAGGGTAAGGCTTGCGCATTGAACATAGGAGGTACCTATTGTACTGAGCATAGTGAACTCAAAGTCAAATGTGAAAGAAAAGATGGATCATAACAATAAGATTTTGACTTTCCCTTTCTTAAAATACTCACCCTACATCGGTCCTGTATACTTACCTAGGGTCAGATTGCCTTTAACAGTCCTGGGTTGTGCCCTGGATTATAAAACCATATTTTCTAACATTAAATACTATCTGTCTGCATTCAGGAGATCACCTGTCTACTCTCCTGTGTGTGAGTGGACTGGATATTGTTCCTTTCACCTCATATTATTGTTCCCTCACATCTCATCCCCTCAAATGAATCCTCTTATTGCCTTGACTCCACCTAGATACTTTTACATTGACTGCTTTTCATTCCAGATTGTTCAGCAACCTCTAGGACTCATAGACAAACCCTAATCCATGAATTCCTTTGAGTATAACCCCCCTTGAGACAAACCTATCATCCTGCCTTTCTCACACCACCCATTATTTGTTTTCTACAGTGCAACCCTATGCTCACGATGGCCATAGCCTTCTTGATCTGATTTTGATCTCTGTGAACTATTGCAATTCACGTCCCTCACCAGCACCTGTGACAAGTTTAAGGTTAGTCGTGTCCAACCCTTGTCCAAACACCATCATTGACATTCATTGGAGAAAGGCTCCCAAGACAGAAATGGCAAACTGGTAGAGACCATGTGACTTAGAGGTTACCAACTCCGGATCTCTGGAGTTGTAGTGTCAGACAGGACTTGGCTTCACCATATGTGGTGCACCCTTGTCATACTCTGTCCCTGTATTTCAGACATGTGGAGAACGGAGGTTAATGTAAGACTCAACACATAAAGTGGAGTTGAGCAGAGTGAAGACCGTCAAGGTCTTCTCAGAGTGTTTGGAGTGAGTCATGCAAATGAACTAATATTTATACTGAAGTTACAATTGAAGTAACTATGGTTTATATACTCAGAGGAAACAGAATGATTAGTCATGGAGCAAGGAGATGAGTAATACAGAGAAATGGAGAATGACTACATGCTGAGTGAGACAGATATTGGGAAACTACATAATTGGAGGTAAGTCAGGTACTGAGGAAGCCAGAGCTGTGCTTATAAGTGAGACCCAGGTTTATGTACTAAACGAAAAGAGAAAACATATATACATAATGGAGGTCTGGGATTGCAGAGTTGCGTCCTGAGGGAGATTGACCTGGAGTTATCATCTAAGGAAGTCAGAGTTATATCTGGAGGAATGGAGAATGGAGTAGTATATGACACAAACTATGTCCTACTTGCATCACAAATGAGCATAATGCAAGCACAGAGGACCCAATGTACCTTGTGAGTTCCCCCATACCTTCTACCTGTTGCCCACTCATTGCCCATGTCACAGTCTGACATATTGGAGTCATCAAGCTTAAGGTACCATCTCTATACCAACTTCCTGCCCACCTTATCCACCATGCAACCTGCTTTGGAGCCTTTCCCACTCATAGCATGACACTTCAAGTTCCTCCAATTTATCCTCACTTTGCTCGCCCCCAACCCCCTCCTGTGCTCTTTCCCTTCCTGTATCCTTCCTCACAGCAAACATATTCCAGATGACCAATAATGTGTATCTTGACATTCTTCTTGTTTATCACAGTCTGCTCACCACATTCCTGACAGCACACATGGGGTGCACAGCCATACTACTTGAGACTGCAAGGACAATTGAAGTATGAGCCTGGCAAGTAGATCAGGACTTGTGCAGAGGTGGTTGCCGCACAGGCTATCTACTTCCTCACAGCATTGCAAATTTGTTTGTCAAAGTATCCAAGCATAAAACCTGTTTTCACCTGTATCATGATCCTGATAGCTACATGTAGTATATATATTTGATGCTTGCCTGGGCCACTGGCAGTGTGGCTATGACAGTGCCACATTCTGATCCACTGGCTCGGGCACATGTGCCATCTGAATTCTGTATACTCAAGTTTGAATCTAAATAAAGTTGTTGCACTCAACTTGAAGCTATTAGTGGTACTATGCTAAAATGTTTGCAAGAATTAGATCTGCACTTACTAGGAGCTTGGGGGATTTTACTCTGCTTTGGAGGATTTTAGGCAACTGTGAAACTTTGATTGTGTATGCTGGCATGCTAGGAAGCTGGGGTGTCATGTCCTACTTTGGAGGGCTTTAAATAACTATGTTAAACAATCAGATTTTTGTTATTTCCTGATGAATTCCTTCATGCTGTATCTACAGAAACATGCAGTCATCCTGGCACCATACCTCCAAGAACACCCTGACATTATCCAAACACTCACTTCATACACTATGCCCCCTGTTCACTAATCTTAGGTACATTCCACTCTGCTCCTTCCAACAGGGAGCCTCAAAACTGCATATCACAGACTCCTTTCTCTCAGGAGCACTGCTATGCCTCCCTGTCATGTTGTTGCTGTGGGCCGGAAGTCTCTCAAGGCTTCACCCCTCACTTACACCCCTGGGACAATCAGGTAAGTCCTTGTAACATATGCTGTATATAGCTGCAAACATATTCTGCCTAGGTCTCTAAATATTTTATATTAACATAGTTTACTACATATTAAAAATAAATATTGTGAAATGTTCTTATGACAGAGTAAACAATAGATTTAGAATATCTGCCATACAAATGCTTAAAATATTTATCTGCACCTATGTTTACATCACATTTTTAATCATACATGTTATAACAAATACATTACAAAATATTTCAATATATATTTCAAATTTGTTCACAGGTTCTGGCCCATCAGAGCAAAGCATCCCAGGTATGTCCAACTTGCATACTTACACACATGGTCAAAATATGATTAAGGCACATATTTTAATAACATATTCTCTATTTTTCTTAGATTAGTTCACAAAACAAAGGCTTTATTCTTATTGTGTCTAAATTTAGACTTAATATTTTGCCTTTGTCCCAAGCCTAAGTCCCATAGGCAAAGTTAATAACATTTAATTAGTTTGTTGTTGGTTATGTTTTAACCACATTTGTAGTCAGCTAGGCAGAATATGTTTGTACACAGCTATGTACAGTATATGTTACAAGGACTTATCTGATCATCCCAGGGGTGTTACCAAATACTTCTTTTCTCTCCATCTATAAAACATTCAATATACATACAAAGTACAAATATGGGAATAATCGGTGTGACTGCCACTGCACCTCAAAATGTATCACACCTAATCTCCACAGGACTTTGGGGTGAAGTTTTGATTGGATAGAAATCTTTGAAAACTTCAAATATTTGCCCATTTTTTGTTCAATAGTTGGCTGAGCAGACTTTGGGAAAAAAGATCACATCTTCAATGATTCTTGGCCAGGAAAAATACCTAATTTAGTACCCCCCTGCCTGTATGCTCTCCTGCTGCAGCACCCTTTTCCCCTCCTCCACACACTGGCCATGCCTCAGCACCCTGTAGAACCCCAAAGAGAAATGACTGGAAAATGCACTGCCAACGGCCCAGGGGAAACTGCAGGGTCCAAGTCCAGTAATAGCAAGCACAAAGATAGTGACTGAGACTCGGTTGACACCTTGATTAAACTGAACCAGTTTCTGGCTTCAGGAGATACAGAAAAAAGCAGGTTCAGGAATCCCTTTGCAATGAAGAAGGCCCCTGCAACCACAATCAGTGCATTGTCAGCTCAAAAGCCTACCACCATGATGGACTTGGATGACTTAGATGTGGCCCTGGTTTCTCCCAATACAATCACTCAATACTATGTCTCTCCCTAGCTTCCATCTGACTTGAAAGTCAAGTAACAGAAAGAGTGAGTATCCAAACCTGTGCCAGTAAGGAACTTTGGATTGACACCTCTCATATCTGGGCTTCAATGTGAAACAATGACAATTGATCCAAACATCAACCCTGCAATATACTCAGAGTTGGATGCCAGGGTGCTTGTTCAAGCTGGTATCACAACAACAAACAACATCAACATGCCTGTCTCAAATGCAAAGCCAGTTACTACTATATGTACCTACATGGTTGATGGACACAATTGCTCATCTAGAACCATAGACCCAGAAGTTACTAGTGTTTAAAAGTCTGGTCCAGTCCAGTTTTCCACAGTCCAAATAAGGCAACCGGTCCAAGACCGGTCATAGAAAGGTCCTGGACCCTTGCAACCGCAGTCCAAAATGGTCTTTTGATCAGTTGTTGCAACCGGTTTTGTGTGAAACTGGTCCTTTGACCCCTTTCCCATGGGACCCAAGATTAGCCATGGTGAAATGGAAATATACTATGGACTCCTGGCTATCTACTCCCCCTTCAATCATAAGATTTGGATCACAGGATCAAATGATATGGCCATTTCAGGGAGGCATGTCAGTCAGAGGGGGTCCCAACTCAGTTTTTGATGTAGAAATTCAAATAAAATAGCTAAAATTCTGAATGTATTGTGGGAAGTACCTATCTATAGGGGCTAAAGACTGGTCCACTTTGCAACCGATTTCAACCGGTCCTGGACCAATCTTTTATTTTTTCAAAATCAAGGCAATTGGCAACTAGACTGGTTGACAACTGGATGCAACTGCAACTGCAGTCCAGTTGCCTACCAGTCCGGTC
Source organism: Chiua virens (assembly GCA_019787685.1). Lineage (NCBI taxonomy): Eukaryota > Fungi > Basidiomycota > Agaricomycetes > Boletales > Boletaceae > Chiua > Chiua virens. The sequence continues at coordinate 128,508 of JAHNUO010000036.1, forward strand.
TGGTCCAGTTGCCAGTCTTTTGAGCAGTCCTAGACTGGACTTTGAAACACCATGTGCATATGTCTCAGCCTTGTTTTTCAATGCCACCCACATCATAGTCTCTCATGATCTTGAAAGAAAGGATCACTTGTTACACCTCACCCAATTAGCAAACCCTGATGTTCCATATCCTGGCCTATATTGCTTTGCACAAACTCTACTAACACTTTTTAAACATCTCAGACTTGTGACAGACCACTTCCTTGTCTATCTTTTTGTATGTAATGTCTGTTGAAAGCTGTACCACCCCTCTGAGTTGAATAACCTGCAATCCCCAGACTGTGATATTGAAGATTGCCCCGGACTCTGCTATACACAGAAACAACTTGCTGATGGTTCCAGCAAACACATGCCAACCAAAATAGTGCCATATGTTCCTCCTGAATGAGCTCTCCAGTGCATTTTCCTTCACTCTGGAAAATGGGATCAATTTCAACACTGGTGTCATCTGGGCAATGAGCCAATGGCTATACCAGCCTTGCCTGGAGATGGCTATGACTTGTTCCCTAATCCTGACACCCTATTGACTGATATTTATGATGGTTGGGGTTGGCATGCCATTCAGGCTGGCTTATAGCATTGGCAAGGTGGCCCCTGGGGCATCAAAGATGTGGACATCTCAGAGCTGCATCAAAGCTTTGTTTTCCTTCCCTGCAGACTCATTTGGCCAATAAATATTTACTGGTATGACGTACTCCAAGTTCACATATAATTTGACATTTGACCGACATGTTATTCTCACAGGTTTTAGACTATGAAGGGAAGAGCTGGGTCTCACTCAACTGGTGCTTTCTATGCTGTCATCTACAACAATTCCTGCCCAATCCACTATCTTCCTGAAGAAATGATCCTTGTCATGGTAATTCCTGGGCCCAATAAGCTATCACTTGAACAAATAAACTATCTTCAACCATTCATTGACAGCATGCTCCAACTTGAAGAAGGTATGTGTCTGTTTGTGTTTGCTTGTATGACTCATCAATTTGCATGATAGGTGTGGAGTTCACTGTTCATGGCCCATGATGATAACCATCTTGTCTCACATCCTTATCTTGATTGGAAGGTTTCAGACCTCCTTGCCAGTCACAAGATCAGTGGTTTACACAGTTACATGTCAAAAATTTTCGTGTCTGCTCTACAAACAACCTTACTTTTCATTAGCACATCCTGACTGTTTTAAGCCAGAAGGTAAGTTCATTTAGTGTACTTTCATCTTGTTCTGTTTGTAGCATTTGAGCTGCAGGACCAATGGAGATACATCAAGTACTCTTTTCAAGTGAGAGATGCACTCCCCACTATGGCACAGATGATCAGTGATAATTATGGCATGCACTGGTCAGCTATGAGCTATGTTCCTGCATGGTTCCCAGGACAGAGTTCACTCATCAAGTTTATGCATGCAGTTTTTCTTAGTAAGTTCTTATTACTTTTCTTCTCCTTGTTTTCTGACCAAGTTTTGTTAAAGCTATTGTCAGCCATGTCTGCCGGACCATTATTCTCAAATGTGGAATGCTAAATGGAGGCCAAGCAGTCAAGCTGATGGAGCATATACAATTTTTTTTGAATTACTCATATGGCCAGTTGAGGCAACATAGGTTCCTTCATCAGTGAGTCCTATGTAATCATGTCACATACCTCCTTTGAAAGGTAGCTAGTTGAACTCTTCACCTTTGTCAAGCCGTCCATCATTGCTACCATTGTTGTTTTCTCCTTCCCTTTCCTCTTGATCTCCATACTCTTCTGTATTTCTCTCCACTTCCTTATTTGCATTCATGTTCATGTCATTTTCCCCATTTTCCACTTGCACCATCAAGGTAAGTTATCATTTCAATGAGAGAGTAGCTTGTTGACTGCCATACCAGTGAAATTAATATAGCGTGAGGCCTCAAACTCTGGGTGGCACATCAACCATTGTTCATCAACTACACCCACTGGAATCTTTGGACTGCCATTTCTGATCAATGGTAAGTCTTTCTCACAGACAGGTCCAATCTTGTGCTCATGACACAAAGATTGTGCTGCAATAAGCTTTTCAAGGTGTTGAGTAGCTTGGTTGACCTCACCCCATGATATTTTGAGTCATTTTTCAAGATGACAACAACAGTAAGAACTCACAACATCATCTCTATAAGCAGGAGGATGGATAATCCAGAGCAGCTGAGATGGTGCCTTGTGCTTAGCCTTTTTTGTTAGCTTCCTGTTCATTATTGGTTCCAGGATCAATTCCCATCTCCTCCTCTTCACTCTCATCTGTTGATTGATAGTAGACTGAGAACAAAAAATCCCAACTGCTCTTTTGAAGATTGGATTGAGACCAAACCATTTTATGGTCAGCAAGTTTCTTGTACATATATGGTGAGCTGAATGTATTCTGTGACATACTGATTATCTACTTAAATTTTGATTTCTACCACCATGACAATTGATTTGTCCCTGATCATGATCTGATATTCCTTTTGGTGTAGTACCAGAGGTGAGTATGATTCTATTTATATCACAGTAGACTTTGGCATAGTGCTTGAAGATCTTGTTAGTGTTTCAAAGTCCAGTCTAGGACTGCTCAAAAGACTGGCAACTGGACTGCAGTTGCAGTTGCATCCAGTTGCCAACCAGTCCAGTTGCCAGTTGCCTTGATTTTGAAAAAATAAAAGATTGGTCCAGGACCGGTTGAAATCGGTTGCAAAGTGGACCAGTCTTTAGCCCCTATAGATAGGTACTTCCCACAATACATTCAGAATTTTAGCTATTTTATTTGAATTTCTACATCAAAAACTGAGTTGGGACCTCCTCTGACTGACATGCCTCCCTGAAATGGCCATATCATTTGATCCTGTGATCCAAATCTTATGATTGAAGGGGGAGTAGATAGCCAGGAGTCCATAGTATATTTCCATTTCACCATGGCTAATCTTGAGTCCCACAGGAAAGGGGTCAAAGGACTGGTTTCGCACAAAACGAGTTGCAACTGGTTGCAACTGATCAAATGACTGTTTTTGACCAGTTTTTTTCGGACCAGTTGTGGTTGCAAGGGTCCAGGACCTTTTTAGGACCAGTCTTGGTCTGGTTGCTTTATTTGGACCATGGAAAACCAGACCAGACCAGACTTTTAAACACTATATGCACAGATATATGCATTATGGATGGTGGGATAACTCTGCATGCAAGGGGGTGGTTTTGTGTGGATATCAATGTCATCTTGAGTGTCTGAGTAGTCGAAATTTGGCCCAAGAGGTACAAGGAGGTCATTGAAGTACATGGGCTCCTTATTTACTTCTTCAGCCTCAGCTGGCTCATGCAAAAGCAGTTCATCATCTGCAGGCCCAGGATCATCATCATCCGCATGGGACCCAAGACGACGGAATAATTCATCGTCATCATCAGAGCTAAACTTGTCATCATGGTCTCATGAAACATTCATCTAGTAAGTGAATGAATACACTTGGAATTCGGTAAAGGCCATACACTGTGAATAGGAGATACATCTAAGGGTTCATACAATGCTAGATTGTCATCAGGAACAAATCTTGCATTTCCTGCTCAAACACAGCAGGATCTGGATCAGGAGCTGGCATAGCATGTCTGCTGACCCTTGCTTGATGATGCACTTGGGCAGCTGCTTGCTGCTCATCTTCTCGCTGGTGTCATGCTGCAGTTTGGCCAGTTTGTAGTTTCTGTCCAGTGCTGTTTGGGTTGTTCTTGCACCTGAAAGACTTGCATGAGCACCAGACATACTGTGTTCTAGGCATGAGGGGCCCTGTGGAGGTCCTTTTGAAGTGCAAGCAGTAGGGATAGAAGGCATCGATAAGGAGGTGATCAACAATTCAGTTGCATGGGATGCATATCAATCATCCCACATGACACACAACTACTTATTGATGGTGAGTAATTGGACACTATTTGACAATTTCTTTCAGTGCAACTATTCCAGCCAATATATCAAATTATCTTCAACAATCACCTGCCACAATTTGGCCTCAAAGTCTGGTGCTCATTTTTATTCACACACTGCTGTAATATATTCTTCAATCTATCAAGCTCATCCGGTTTGACCCCTCACCCTACCCCTCATCACTTGTGCAGATGCCCTACTTGCCACTGATCTGCGTTGATCAAACATGGTGTGTCTGCAAGGGTAGCTCCATTCCCCCCCCATCAACCATTTGTTCGTGTAGTCCATGAAGAACAGTCTGCCAAGCAAACTTGGCTAACATCTCAGGCTGTCCTGTCTTGGCTGGTTCAACCATTTTCCATCCCTTCAGTGGTCCCACAGTCTTGCTAGGTATGTCGATGGATTCCTTGTCCATTTTCACAACAATCTACTGATCATTTTTCCTCTTTCGTTTAGAACTCCTTCCACTTGGGCAATTTTCCTGCAATTCCAGACCAGGTGTGGATAGCTCCTGTGCTTTTACTTGTGCACTCTGTCTCGGTGCTGCTTCATGAGCCTCAGCTTCCACACCCACCAAGAGTGGAATAGAGATTAATGACTGTAAGTCTTCCTACTGTTCATTTTCCACCAGCTGAGTGTATTCTCACAGTGATCTCACAGTTCCTGGCATGTCATTTGAGTACATGCGTGATAGCACATTAGGTAGTAAATTCTCTACCCCCAGTATGTATTGGATTGTAAAATCAAACTTGCTGATCATTTCAATCCACTGAGCCTGTCACCCAGTTAGATTTTTCTGCTGATACAAGTGAATTACTCCCTTGTGATCTGTCAGCCAAGTGAAATGCATGCCCTGCAAGATATCGCAGTAGTGAAGCATTCCTTCAACACCAGTGAGCATTTCCTGCTTGTGTACAGCATAGTTTTGCTGCATTGAATTCAGCTTTGTGCTGAAAAATGCAGTGATCTTTGAGGTTCACCACTCCTTTTCCTGAAATTATGGTGGCAATTTCACTGATACATGTATCTGTCATTAACCAGATTGGATCTGATCCTTCCCCATAGTTCAATGGGACTTGACAATGCTTGCAACAAATCTCAACATAATTCTTCATGCATTCAAACGCGTGTTGCTCGGCTTTGTTCCATACAAACAGTACATTGTCTCCTGTGATTGCAGATAATGTTCCCATAGGAACTCTAACTTTATAGATGTCATCCACAAGGTATCTGACCAATCTGATAAGTCCACAAAGAAGCTCATGGTTCATTGAGACTTTCCAGTTCAAGACCATGTCAACCATGTAGTCCTTTGTTGTCAATGTCATTATTCAACCAAGGATCTTTAGCTCTTCCATAGTTTATTATCACTCAGGTAAAGTTTTTCTCATTTTAATATTTCGAGAACTATTTTGACATGATTTACATGTTCCTCTAGCATTTGCAAATAGATCATGATATTGTCTAACAAAATATCAAGCCACTGGCCAAGATAATTTCCAAACAAATAGTTCATCAGCACTTCATAAGTCGCTGGCACATTACAATCACCGATCGGTATCACCATGCTAAGCATATTTCTGTCAGGTGTTGTTACAGCAGTTCGCTCACCATGTTCCTGTATAATCTGGATCTGCTTGTATGTGTCCTGACCATTGATTATTGATCAATGTTTTTTCCTTTGCAGACTCGTCTCAAAATTCCATCAATATCTGGCAATGGCACTAACAACTTGTGCATATTTTTATTGTGTTCTCACAGATGTTACGATTCTTTTTTTTCTCTCATTTGTACTACTTCACTATGCTCGATACTTCAGGTATCTCTCTATGTTCATCCATATCTTTTCTATTTTAAGCACTTACTTAAGCATTGGTTCAACCTGAACACTTACTTATTTACTTCTTGTCATCATTTGTTGCCTTCACATCAAACCATCCCTTTTGACCAATTGTCTTATTTCTGATCTTTGCGGTCACCCATTTATCTGCTGGTCCATGCGTGTTCTCTTATGTATAAATAGCCTGTTGAGTTACTCTTGTACACTAGTCTTGTTTTCCACAATCTAGCTGAGTATACTCAACTCCTCCTTGGACTTCCTAGAAGTCACCACTCACACCTTGGTCCCAAGAGTATAGATTCTCAACTGGACAACTTAGGAAACCTCCTAAGTCACTTTCATCTTGTTGGTAGCAATAACTGCTGACCAACAATCCTCTTGAACTCTACAGCACACCATGTATCAAGTGGTGGTTGTTTGAGTTATTGCAGCCACTTGTTACTTAGGCTAGGTCCCACCTGGAACTATCGTAACATAAGAACAAGACTCTCCTCACAGCCTGCCTTCATGCAGTCAGCTGCCTACCATTTCTTCAGGACGCCCCACTTGTCCAGCCATTGCCGCCACCTGGAGACTTCGGTCATGCAACTCCCCACCATCTGATCTATCAGACAAAAACCCTGAACCCTCTTCACTATCTTCTGAACCTCAGGAGAATGACCCAGACATCAATGTCCACCACTCAGAATTGGAAGGCAATGCCATTGCCTGGTTGTCCACTACCTGAGCCACAAAGAACAATGACATCCCTTCCTATATTTCCACCTTCTGCAACAAGGTCGTTACCGCAGGACTCACAGGATCTGACTTGGTCCTAATCAACTTCTTCACTGCGGGACTTCCCCCTTTGCTCATGAGAAGGATCCAGGGAATGGACACGGTTCCCACCACCATAGACAAGTGGTATACCCAAGCTATCTACTTTAAAACCCAATGGGAACATGCTGATGAGATCACCCGGCGAAACAAGAAGCCTACCACTGCCATCATATTCCATGACACCCCTCACAAAAAGGAGCAAGACCCCAACACCATGGATGTGGACTTGGTCTGTATCACCAAAATGACCAAGGCAGAGTGAAAATGATGTATTGAACAAAATCTCTGTTTCCAATGCCAACAACCAGGCCATCGCATCTCCTCCTGTCCCGTCTTCACAAAGACCCCCACCACCTTGGCACTCACTTCAAAGAAAGTATGGAAGACCAAACCAAAACAAGAATCCATTCCCGCCCTTGTTGAAGTCAAAGAAGACAACAACAAGGAACACCATGAGTGTCAACAAGGTGACTACTCCATTCACAGGTTTTCAAGGAGGAAGACCGATTCGATGCTGGTATCTTCCACTTCTCATAAACATGTACTAGTAGCTGAACTCTCCTCTCAATCTATGCAAATTCCCATAAGATTGAACACTACTACTACCTCAAAAGACGTCAACACCCACACCCTCATTGACTCTGGGGCTGGAATCAATTGTATTGACTGGCACTTCATCCAGAAGAATAACCTCCCAAAAGAACGTCTTCTGAAACCTATCCCAGTTTGGAATGTAGACACCACCATGAATAAAAATGGAGACATCAAGTTCACCACCACCCTCACTCAGCCAAACTCACCCATCCTCCACCAAACCACCCTACCTGCCACCTTGATGTCGACCCCATCTGGGATAGCATACTCTACGACTACCTTGGTACTGAAACTGGTCACCACTTTACTACCCAATCAGTATGACACTCCATGAATCACATCATGTGTGTGGGGCAACACTTTGTCCGGGCTACCCAACCCAAGAAGCTCACAAATGCCACCTCCCTTGCTGCCACAGCCCCCAAAACCAAGGTTACCCTCCCTTTGGAATATGTGGAGTTCGAATCTGTATTTGCAAAGGAACCCTTCAACCAAATGCCCCCCTCTAGATCCTGTGACCACAAGATCCACCTCAAGGACTCGTTCCAACCAAAAGTTAGAAAGGTATACCCCTTATCCCCAGATGAATGAAAAGCCACTGATGACTTCATTGACGAACACCTTGCTAATGGCAAGATTCACCCCTCAAACTCCCCCCAGGCATCTCCCTTCTTTTTCATCAAGAAAAAGGATGGGAAGCTCTGTCCCTGTCAGGATTACTGCTACATCAATGAGCATACCGTCCGCAATGCCTACCCCCCTTTCTCTCATCTCTGACCTTGTTGATAAGCTCAAGGATGCCAAACTCTTCACCAAGTTCGACGTCTGATAGGGCTATAACAATATCTGAATCAAGGATAGACACCATTGGAAAGCCACATTTATCACCCACAATGGCCTCTTCAAACCTACAGTTATGTTCTTTGAACTAACCTCCCCTGCAACATTCCAATGATTCATGAATGACTCCTTCCGGGACATGATCACCAAGAGATGGCTTATCATTTACATGGACAACCTCCTGATCTTCTCTGGCAGTGAAGCTGAACACACCGAGTGCACTAAGCAAGTCCTTGCCCACATGAAAGAACTTGACCTTCACCTCAAACTCGAGAAATGTCACTTCATCACCACAGTGGTAGAATACCTTGGTATGATCGCTTGCCCCGGTGAACTTGCCATGGACCCTGTCAAAGTTGCAGGCATTGCTGACTGGCTCACTCCTACCAAGCTCAAGGACATCCAAGCATTCATGGGCTTCATCAACTTCTATCAACAGTTTATCCCAGACTACTCAACCATCGCCTGACCCCTCATCGATCTCACCAAGAAAGATGCTCCCTGGGTGTGGGGTCCCTCCCAAATCTCCACCTTTGAATGCCTTAAAAGGACCTTTACCACAGACCTAGTTCTCTGATTCCCTGACTCCTTGCACCCATTTGCTATCACCACTGATGCCTCCAACCAGCAGCACAAGGTCAACACTCATCCGACCTCACCACCCCTCGCTCCTATCCCCTCTGTGTGTGCCTGCCCCTTCCAGAACATTTCCATTGATCTCATCATGGATCTTCCTGTCACCAAAGAGGGCTATGACTCTCTCATGGTTGTGGTCAACCATGGCCTTACAAAGGGGGTAATTCTTTGCCCTACAATAAAAACCACCAACTCTGCAGGCATTGCCTGCCTCTTTTTCCACAAGGTCTACTCCCGATTCAGCCTCTATGACAAAATCATCTGCGATCATGGACCACAATTTGCTTCTGCCTTTGCCAAGGAACTCTCACACCTTATTGGCTATCATCTCGCCCTCTCCACCGCCTACTGTTATGATTTCTTTCTTTCACTTCACTTGTACTACTTCACTTGACTCGATACCTACGTATCCTCGTACATTCATCTGTACTCGTTTCACTTTCACCTTATGTAACCCCACACCGGCTCAACCTGAGTGCTTTACTCATTCATTTCTTGTCATCATCCGATGGCTTCGCATTTGTCATTTCTTCTTCGTCATTGTCTGCTGCCATCGTATTGTACGATTCCTCCTTTTGGCCTTTATCCCTTCCACTCTTCTTGGCCACCCCTGTTGGACACTTGGTCCATGCACAATTCTCATAGTATAAATACCTTGCAGAGATACTCTTGTACTCTCGTCTTGATCTCCGCAATCTAGCTGAGTATCACTGCTCCACTCGGAACCTTCCTTGTGACCACTCAACCTGGGACTCCTCCAAGTCCTCACTTGACCACTTGGACTCATTGTAGTTAACCCTTGACCCTTGACCGTCCCTCGGGTATAGATTCCCTACTCATTCATTTCTTGTCATCATCCAATGGCTTCGCATTTGTCATTTCTTCTTCGTCATTGTCTGCTGCCATCGTATTGTACGATTCCTCCTTTTGGCCTTTATCCCTTCCACTCTTCTTGGCCACCCCTGTTGGACACTTGGTCCATGCATGATTCTTGTAGTATAAATACCTTGCAGAAATACTCTTGTACTCTAGTCTTGATCTCCACAATCTAGCTGAGTATCACTGCTCCACTCGGAACCTTCCTTGTGACCACTCAACCTGGGACTCCTCCAAGTCCTCACTTGACCACTTGGACTCATTGTAGTTAACCCTTGACCCTTGACCGTCCCTCGGGTATAGATTCCCTACCGGACAATTCTCAGCAATGCCTGAGTCAACATATCAAGTGGTGGTTGTTTGAGTTATTGCAGCCACTTGGTACTTAGTGCTTTTGCGGCTATGCTAGGTCCTACCCAGAACTATCATAACATAAGATCAAGACTACCTGAACAGCCTGCCTTCACGCAGTAGCTGCCCATCATTTCCTCTGGATGCCCCAACCATCCTGTACTTGCCTCTGGCTGGAGACCCTGGTCAGACCAACCCTCAATGACAGACCTCTCTGACAATTCACCCGAACCCTCGACCCACTTCCCTGAAGTCCAGGATAGCAACCAGGACATCAACGTCCACAACTTGGAGGATGAAACTCAGCAACTAGCTGATTGTCTTCACCAATCACTTGACCTCCCTACCCTTGCCTCCTTCACATCCCCTACAACCCCACGAAGGAACATCCCTGGACTACCGTCCATCAGGAACCCCTCAATTATCTACACCCCAGCACCACTACCCGCACCCACCACCTTGACTACTAGCAACATGTCTAGTAAAGCCGTCAAACTTTGTCTCGGCAAGCCACCTACCTCTTCGTTAATGAAGATGTTTACAACACAGAAAACAAGCAAGTCACCTTTGCCCTCTCATTTATGACTGAAGGATCTGCTCTTACTTGAGCCAGCATGTTCCGCACCAAGTCCATCACCACTAAATCCTTTGGAACCTGGATCGACTGGCAGACAGAGTTTCGAAAGAACTTCAAACACCATGACACCAAGGGCGACGCAATCGCCTGGCTCTCTACCACTTGTTCCACCAAGAATGAAGACATCCCCTCCTACATCTCCTGCTTCTGCAACAAGGTCATCACTACCAGACTCACCGGCTCCATCCTTGTCAACTTCTTTGTGGCCAGTCTCCCACCTTCCCTCATGCGGTGCATCCAAGGAATGGACACAGTCCCTACCACGATTGACAAGTGGTATACCAAAGCCATCCATTTCAAAACTCAATGGGAGTGTGCTGATGAGATAGCTCACCGAAACAAGAAACCCGCTGCCGCTGTCGTCTTCCACGACAATCCCCCTCACAAGAAGGAGTGAGACCCCGACGCCATGGATGTAGACGCAATCTATGTCCCAAAGCTTACCAAAGCTGAGTGAAAGCGATGCTTTGAGAACAACCTTTGCTTCCGCTGTCGCAAACCCAGACATCAAACGTCCAATTGCATAGCATTCTCAAACAAGAACCCGCCCATATCCTTCACTAAAAAAGTCCGAAAAACCACTTCAACACTGGACCCTGTCCCCGCCTTAGTAGAAGTTGAGGAGGATGACAAGGACACCATGAGCGTCAACAAGGTGACCACTCCAGTCACGGGTTTTTAAGGAGGAAGACCGATTTGACGCCAGTATCTTCCCATTCTCATACCCATGTACTTGTAGCTGAGCTTTCGTCCCAATCTATGCAAATCCCTGTTAGATTGAACGTTACCACTACCTCACAAGACGTCAACACCCGCGCTCTCATTGACTCTGGAGCCAGAATCAACTGTATCAACTGGCACCTTGTCCAGAAGACCAAATTCCTGAAGGATCGCCTTCCGAAACCCATCCCGGTCCGGAATGTCGATGCGACCATGAACAAGAACGGTGACATCAAGTTCACCACTACTCTCCAGATTGCTCTTGGCAGAGTACTCCAACGTGTCAAGTTCCACATCATCCCACTGTGGTTCAGAAAACGTAATCCTCGGCCTCTCTTGGCTTAAAGTGACCAACCTGACCATTGATTGGGTTGCCAAAACCATCACCATATCCACTCCCGAACCCAACCTTCCCCCCATTACCACAGATGAACCCAAACACTCCGCCAAACTCGCTCACCCACCTCCAATCCGACCCATCCGCCACCTCGGTGTCGATCCCATCTGGGACAGCAAACTCTATGACTACCTTGGCACAGAAACTGGGCATCATTTCATGACCCAATCCGTGCAACACTCTGTCAACCGCATCATGCATGCTGGACAATGCTTTGTTTGGACTATGCAACCCAAGAAGTTCCCCAACGCTACCGCCCTTGCGGCCGCAGTGAAGAAACCCCAGATCACCCTCCCTTCAGAATATTCAGAATTCAAATCCATATTTGCGAAGGAACCCTTCAATCAGATGCCTTCCTCCCAGTCTTGCGACCACGAAATCCAACTGAAGGACACCTTTCAACTGAAAGTTGGAAAGGTCTACCCCTTGTCACCTGACGAGCGCAAGGCCACAGATGACTTCATCGATCATCATCTCGCCAATGGCAAGATCCGCCCCTCGAACTCCCCTCAGGCCTCTCCCTTCTTCTTCGTTAAAAAGAAGGATGGCAAACTCCATCCTTGCCAAGAATATCACTATGTCAATGAACACACCGTTCACAATGCCTACCCCCTTCCTCTTATCTCTGACCTTGTCGACAAATTAAAAGATGCCAAACTTTTCACCAAGTTCGACGTCCAATGGGGTTACAACAACGTTCATATCAAGGATGGACACCAATGGAAAGCCGCTTTTATCACCCATTGCGGCCTCTTCAAACCCATGGTCATGTTCTTCGGACTGACCAACTCTCCTGCCACATTCCAACGATTCATGAACGACTCCTTCTGCAATATTATTGCCGAACATTGGCGTGTCATCTACATGGACAACCTCCTCATCTTCTCCGAAGACAAGGCCACCCACATGGAGCGCACCAAACGCGTTCTCACCCACATGAAGGAAGTAAACCTTCACCTCAAGCTCGAGACATGCCACTTCGCTACCACCAAAGTAGAATACCTCGGCATGATCGCTTGACCAGGAGAACTTGCCATGGACCCCATCAAGGTCGCTAGCATTGCTGACTGGCCCACTCCCACCAAGCTCAAGGACGTCCGATCGTTCATGGGCTTTGCCAACTTCTACCATTGGTTCATCCCCGACTACTCGACCATCGCTAGACCACTCATCAATCTGACCAAGAAAGACGCCCCTTGGACTTGGGGACCCCCCCAGGTCACCGCCTTTGAACGCCTCCAAAAGGCTTTTACCACGGATCCGGTCCTCCGGTTTCCTGACACCTCTCGCCCCTTTGCTATCACCACTGATGTGTTGAAGTACACCACAGGTGGTGTCCTCCTCCAGACCGACAAAAATGGTGACTGGAAACCCTGTTCTTACCTCTCTCAGTCCTTCAACATGGCTGAACGAAACTACGACATCTATGACTGAGAGCTCCTTGCCGTCATTAGATCCCTCAAAGCCTGGCACCACCACCTCCATGGGAGCACACACCAAGTCACGGTCTTCTCGGACCACAAGAACGATGTACTTCCGTCAACCCCAACACCTCAACTGTCGCCAAGCATGATGGCTCCTCAACCTCGGTGATTTCAACCTCACATTTTCCCATGTCCCCAGAAAACTCCTCGATGACCTGGATGCACTCTCCTAGCGCCCAGACCATATCACATTGGACTTGGACAATGAAGACATCACACTCCTCCCGGATAACATCTTTGTCAACCTTGTGACCTTGGATCTACAGTCCTTGATCGTGAAATCCTTGGTCAACGACCCTCTGGTCTTAGACACCCTCAATGCCCTGGATGGTGGCCTTCCATTGTCATTCCACGCCCGCCTCTCCGACTGAAAATACAACGCCAGTGTCCTGACCTACCAGGGCTGTGTATATGTTCTGCCCAACCATGAACTCCAGCAACAGATTGTTGCTCGACACCATGACTCCCACTCCACTGGCCATCCTGGCTTCTTGAAAACTCATCAGCTCATCACCGCCGAATTCTGGTGGCCCGGGCTTGCCTCCTTCATCTGTGCTTACGTCTCCGGTTGCACCTCGTGCCAGCAGCACAAGGTCAACACTCACCCGACCACCCCTCCTCTCTCCCCGATACCCTCCACGTGCTCTCAACCATTCCAGAACGTCTCCATGGACCTCATCACGGATCTTTCCATCTCCATGGAGGGCTATGACTCTCTCATGGTCGTGGTTGACCATGGCCTTACAAAGGGTGCTGAAGCCAAACTGATGTTTCGGACTGGTCAGGTATCCCTCCCTGACGATCCCCCCTGCTACCATGAGGCCTGTTTTGAGTGCCATAAACTTGGACACGCTCGCATTGAATGCAGCATGTATCAATGCCCCATTTGCCTCACCTGGTCCCCTGGCCACATCCAATCCTGCTGCCCTGGACGACCTCCTAGGGTACCACGCTTCATCCCCCTTGCCAACTGGCTTACTCCTGTGGCCACCAGAGCTACTTGGAGAAGGCACTCACCTCGCCCCGCCATCCCATCCACTCTGTTCTCGTCGATGAACTTGTCTTCATCATCCCGCCATAACTGCTGCTCCGTACTCCCTGTACCCCCACCTCAACAAGCCCGCTGCCATGCATGACAGCCTTCTGCATCTCCTGATCAATGCTCGGCGTCCCCATGTGATGACCCCATCGATGACGAGGGCTATGCCAATATCACTGGCAGTCCTGTCAGGGATTCTTTCGATTTCTAGTGATAATGATCTTCGCTTGGTGCTTTGATTGTACTCGGGGGGTAATGTTATGATTTCTTTCGTTCACTTCACTTGTACTACTTCACTTGACTTGATACCTACATATCCTTGTATGTTCATCCGTACTCATTTCACTTTCACCTTATGTAATCCCACACCAGCTCAACCCAAGTGCTTTACTCATTCATTTCTCGTCATCATCCGATAGCTTCGCATTTGTCATTTCTTCTTTGTCATTGTCCACTGCCATTGTATTGTACGATTTCTCCTTTTGGCCTTTATCCCTTCCACTCTTCTTGGCCACCCCTGTTGGACACTTGGTCCATGCATGATTCTTGTAGTATAAATACCTTGCAGAAATACTCTTGTACTCTAGTCTTGATCTCCACAATCTAGCTGAGTATCACTGCTCCACTCGGAACCTTCCTTGTGACCACTCAACCTGGGACTCCTCCAAGTCCTCACTTGACCACTTGGACTCATTGTAGTTAACCCTTGACCCTTGACCGTCCCTCGGGTATAGATTTCCTACTGGACAATTCTCAGCAACACCTGAGTCTTCACTTGTCTCTCTGGTAGCAACCCGCTGACCAGAAACCCTTGTTCAACTCTTCAGTGCACCACGTATCAAGTGGTGGTTGTTTGAGTTATTGCAGCCACTTGGTACTTAGTGCTTTTGTGGCTATGCTAGGTCCTACCCAGAACTATCATAACACCTACCACCCCCAATCTGATGGGAAGACAGAGTGAGTTAACCAAGAAGTCAAGCCCATCTCCACATGTATTGCCAAAATAATCCTGCAAGTTGGGCTGACTTACTCCCCATGGCTGAATTCGCACACAACCACCATCCCCACTCCTTCACAGGGAAATCTCTATTCTTCCTTATGATGGGCTACAAACCCCATCCCCTGCCTGCTATCATCACAGAAACCAAACTTCCTGTGGTTGAAGAACAACTTAAGGTTCTCTCAGCAGCCCACAATGAAGCCCTTGCTGCACATGAACTCAACCAGGTCTTAACCTGAAATGGGAACTAATATTCCCGAAACTTGCATCACACCAAGAAGGACCTTTCACCATCACAGAAGTACTTTCTCCACTCACTTACCACCTCTGCCTTCCCAAAACATGGAAGATCCACCCAGTCTTTCACACTTCCTTGTTATCACCTTATCACAAAACTGAAACCTACAGCCCAAACTTCCTGAAACCACCACCTGACCTTATTGCAGGAGAAGAGGAATACAAAGTTGAACAGATCTTGCACCACAACCGGACTCCATGGAATCGCAAGTTCCTGATCTGATAGAAGGGCTACTCTGCAGCTAATGACTCATGGGAACCTGAATCCAATTTAGGAAATGCCCAGGAAACAGTAGACACTTATAAATGACACCATTCCTCAGACTTTCCTCCCCCCAGACCCTTACGTTCCCCACTCAGACCACCACCACCAGTCGCCATCAAAGCTGTCATGACCTACCACTCTTGTTCCACTCCCGACTTTGAAAATGAAATCATCCACTCTATACCAGTCTTCACACCCACTGCCTCCATTCTGCACCTTCCTCTCCTGCTGCCAGCCATCTCATCAAATGCTCCCATCATCTCCACCGAATCCTCCCTCACTGAGTCCTCCCAACCCATTTCTCCAGTTGTGTTAGCAGTGGCTTCCGCAGGATGAGAACACCCTAGCCAATGGCCTCATCCTACTGAGTGCCCTTATTGTGTTCGTCCTCCTAGTGTAGTTGTCAATCTTCCTTATCATTCCCATATGATACGCTCCTCTACCTCTTCCCACGAGTACTTCACACATTGTAGAAAACTAATTATAGGTGAAATGAAGAAAGGTGGGGCAATAAGTTCGTCCCAAGGGGGGTTATACTTGAAGGAATGAAGAATTTGGGTTTGTCTAGGAGTCCTAGAGGCTGCTGAACAATCTGGAATGAAAATTGGTTGATGAAAAAGTATCCAGGTGGAGTTGAGGTGATGAGAGGATTGATTCGAGTAGATGAGATGCAAAGGAACGATAGGACAAGGTAAAAGGAAAGCTATCCAGCTCACTCACACATGGGAGAGTAAACAGGAGATCTCCTAAATGCAGAAAGATAGATATTTTATGTTAGAAAACATGGTTTTATAGTCCTGGGCACAACCCAGGACTGTTAAAGGCAATCTGACCCTAGGTAAGTACAGAATTGATGTAGGGTGAGTATTTAAGGAGTGTCAAACCTTGTAGATAACAAAGGAAAAGAAGGTGTTAGGATAGTAATGACCTTAATAAGGCCAAATCAAATGGGACAATCAAATCAGATGAAGCGGAATACGTACGATGAAACTGGATTGGATCGTGTTGACTCGGATTGGACTCAGATTGGATTTGGATGATCTGTAAATGCTAGGAATGAAACTGGGCTGGCATGAAGTCAATGACGGATGAGATGGGAGATGATAGGACATGATGAAGAGTGAGGAAAAGGAATCCTACAACTATAAGGAGTATCTAACTCCTACAACGTATGCAAGAACTCATCCTAGACACTGCCATGGCCTTCCTGATTGAGCACCACCTAGACTTGGACTTGCTGCTCTATGCCCTCTGTGCCACCTACATCCAATGTGAATGCCTCATGTTCATACAATCAGACCTCCAGGGACAGAACCGTAACCACCACCTCCTCTCTGCAGTGACTGGACAGATATATGACTGCATCCATGCCTACCTGGAGCACACTCTGCACCAGATGCAAACAGGGGAATTCCTCGTCAACCTCCACCGCTACCAAGCAGAGCTCTCTTTGGCCATCCTGTCAGCACCTCCTTTGCCTCCTTCATCCCCATTCACCTCCTTTGCTCCATTTACTGAAGAAGAAATGATTGCCACCAATTCCACTGAGGTAGAACACTTATTTCAGACCAGTCAAGTATTCCTCCCCAACAATCACCCCCAGTGGCACGAAGCTTGCTTTGAATGCTGAAAACTTAGCCACATACACATTGAATGCAGGATATACCAATGTCCCATTTGTCTCACCTGGTCCCCCAGCCACATCCAGTCTAGGTGCCCTGGACAACCTCCTAGGGTACATGCTTGCATCCCCTTGGCCAACTGGCTTACTCCAGTGGCCACCAGAGCCACCTGGAACTGTTGCTTCCCTCGTCCTATCAACCCATCCAACTCGTCCTTGTCAACAAATTCATCAACATCCTCTCACCATAACTGTCACGCTGTACTCCCTGTACCCACACCTCAACGAGCCCACTGCAATGTCTAACATTCTGTATCTCCAGATCGGCACTTACTATCCCCATGTGACAACTCCATTCACGATGAGGGATATGCCAATATCACTGGCAGTCCTATCCAGGATTCTTTCTCTTTCTAGCAATGATCTTCACATGGTGCTTTGATTGTCCTTGGGGGGTAATGTTATGATTCTTTTCTTTCTCTCATTTGTACTACTTCACTATGCTCGATACTTCAGGTATCTCTCTACATTCATCCGTATCTTTTATATTTTAAGCACTTACTTAAGCATCGGTTCAACCCGAACACTTACTCATTTACTTCTTGTCATCATTCATTGCCTTCACATCAAACCATTCCTTTTGACCAATTGTCTTATTTCTGATCTTCATGGTCACCTGTTTATCCACTGATCTGTGTGTGTTCTCTTACATATATGTAAATAGCCTGTCAAGTTACTCCTGTACACTAGTCTTGTTCTCTGCAATCTAGCTGAGTATACTTGACTTCTCCTTGGACTTCCTAGAAGTCACGACTTGTATCTTGGTCCCAAGAGTATAGATTTTCAACTGGACAACTTAGGAAACCTCCTAAGTCACTTTCGTCTTGTTGGTAGCAATAACCACTGACCAACAATCCTCTTGAACTCTACAGTGCACTGAAGGTAATATATCCCGGCTGTAGTGCAATACTCAGGGGGATTGAAAGAATAGAAAAGAGGGTGAAGGAATGCGATTCCGTTCGACCCAGGGACAACACTGAGTTGGTGAACGACAAATAATGGTTTTTGAGTAGTCCAAGATGAATCCGGGGCGAATCCGGATTAAAACGGATAGAAAGGTGGACACGGCAGTCCGATCCGGGTCGAGAAAATACGAGGAGAGCGAGAGAAAACGAACGTTGACTGAAAACGATGTGAGACAGATGCACACAGGCAAAAGCTACTGTATTTTTGTCAATACAGTGAATTTATAGTCCTCGGGAATACCCTCAGACTCGTCCTAAGTAAGGATAATAATAAAAAGAAGGTTTTCGTACGGTATAAAGTTCGAGAGGCACCCGAACGTCCCTGCAAGGGCTGCGTGACATGGTCTAGCCAATGCTAAGTACGAATAAGGAGCATCAAAAATAACATAAAAGAGTCTGAGGCAAAACAAGTGCGGATACAGCAATCCGGATGAGTTCGCACAAGCAGACAGATCAGGATCAGGATCGGGTGATGACAGGGTGCGGAAACATGCTATGCGAGCACAGGGAATACCTATTCCCTACAGCGCCACGTATCAAGTGGTGGTTGTTTGAGTTATCGCAGCCACTTGTTACTTAGCGCTTTTGTGGCTATGATAGGTCCTACCTGGAACTATCATAACAGTCTGAGTCTGACTTGATCAATCTCACCACTATCAATGAATGACTTCCATGTGACTTCCTGGAAAATCTTGACAGTGATGATGAGCTTGATGCATACCGGGCATGCCTGATCATTGTGGCTCTCACTCAAGGTCCCATTGTTCCGCAGGTTTTCCAGCTTGAAGCCTCACTTGCAATGCTACATGGACACGACTCTGTCATTATCGCAGGTACCGGGAGCAGGAAGACACTCTGTCTATTGATACCACTGTTACTATGTCCAGACACAATACATATCAATCACTGTCTCACCACTGAAATGGCTCCAAATGACTCAGGTAAGACCATAGAAAAATTACCAATGTACTTGCACCAATATTATAGCACTCTAGGTCCTCAAGAGTGAGTGATTTGGCATCAAAACAATTGCAATCAATGAGGATACAGCAGATGACAAGGAGCTTTGGAATGTGAGTCTTAGTATCCTATAAATGAGAGTGTGAGTTCCAAATTATTTCTGCCTTCAAACTGATGCATCTGATGCCCACACAGAACATAAGAAATGGCGTGCTCTACCATCTGATTGTCTCTCCTGAGCAACTTGGACATTACAAGGATCATCTCCCTTGCCTTGCCTGCCTCCTTTGTGAAGACCAACCATTCATGCAAAAGATCAGTCATGCTCATGTTGATGAGGCTCACAACATTCATATGGCAGGTCTTTCCCACTATGGTGAAGATGCATTTTGACCAGCCTATGGAAAGCTTGGATCACTTCGGGTTTTCCTTACAAAAGGGACCCCAATCCAAGCCTTGTCTGCAACACTTCCCAACCACATCCTTTCCACTGTCAAGCAGCATCTTGCTATCCCATCCGATGCACTCAAACTGTGAGTTTTGACAAACTGCCCAAACATAATGTATGCAACTCTCCTGATCATTGGTAGTGTTTAAAAGTCTGGTCCAGTCCGGTTTTCCACGGTCCAAATGAGGCAACCGGACCAGACCAAAATCGCAAAAAACCAGTCCAGACAACTTTAACAACTTTTTTAGGACCGGTTCGGACAGGTGTTTTGCAAAGACTGGCTTAGTCATTAGTGTACCGAATTTAGATAAGATTCTTGCCTTTCTTGGCGTCTAATTTCCGTGGGAATCGGCCCTGAGATGACCGAGATATCATCATTTTCGCATCACATGTTATCTACAAGGGTTATTTGCTCATCTGCAATAGAGATCACAATCAAGATGGGTATTTGCGCACGATTCATGCTTTGTAATCAGTGTATGTAATGTCGAATAGACCCCTGGTGTGCTGTGGGCCTAATAATTGTGAGAATCGGTTCATAAATAGCCATTTCCGGGTTGGATGTTATATTTAGGGGGTACAAACTTGATTTTGATTGTAGACATTCTAAATAATTACCTAAAATACTGCAAAAAGTATGGAAAGTAGGCCTGAATGGGGGGCTTCAGGGCCAATACTGGTTTTCCAAAAAGACCAGTGGGAGGCAAGAGGAGTAGCTGGGATGTGTTGGGGCCATTTCAAGTCAATGTAAAGGTAGGAATGATGGCTAAATAGACATAATGGAGTGAATACAAAGCAAGAAATTGATCAACAGCAAAATGAATGTACCAGAGCAAAAATAAGATCTAGGGAGGGTCAAGGCGAGTGGGGTGACCAGGATGTGTTGGGGCATTTCAGGTTGGTGTAAAGGTAGGAATAGCACCTAAATACACTCAATAGAGCAAGTACAAAGTGATGAATTGATCAGTGATGAAATGGACATACCAGAGTGAATTTGAGGTTGAAGGGGAGTTGATAGTGTTTTGAAGTCTAGTCTAGGACTGCTCAAAAGACTGGAAACTGGACTGGACTGGACTGGTAGGCAACTGGACTGCAGTTGCAGTTGCATCCAGTTGCTGACCAGTCCAGTTGCCAGTTACCTTGATTTGAAAAAATAAAAGACAGGTCAAAGACAGGTCGCAACCGGTCCTTTAGTGGACTGGTCTTTAGCTCCTATCCATGGGTACTTCCCACAATATCTTCAGAATTGTAGGTATTTTATTTGAATTTCTACAACAAAAACCGAGTTGAGATCCCCTCTGACTGACATGCCACCCGGAAATGGCCATATCGTTTGATCCTGTGAGCCAAATCTTATGATCCAAGGGTCAGTAGGTAGCCAGGGTTCCATAGCAGATTCTATTTCACCATGACTAATCATGATTTCCACAGGATAGGTGTCAAAAGACTGGTTTTGCACAAAGCTGGTTGCAACTGGTTGCAACCAATCAAAAGACCATTTTGGACCAGTGTTTTTTTGTCCAGTTGCGGTTGCAAGGGTCCAGGACCTTTCTAGGACCAGTGTTGGTCCAGTTGGCTTATTTGGACTGTGGAAAACCAGACCAGACCAGACTTTAAAATACTAGGAATTGAGGCAAGTGGTGTGACTGGGATGTGTCACTGAGGGCCATTTTGGGTTGATGTAAAGTTGTGTACCTTGCAAGTGATGAAATGAACAGCAATGAAACAGATGTACCAGAGAGAATTTGAGGTCCAAAGGGGGGTCAAGGCCAGTGGGGTAACTGGGATGTGTCAGGGCTGTTTCAGGGCTGTTTCAGGTCTATGTAAAGGCAGGAATGGCACTTAAATACACTCAATGAAGTGAGTATGGAGTGACGAACCTCTCAGCAGTGAAATGAACATACCAGAGTGAATCTGAGGTTGAAGGGGTCAAGGCGAGTGGGGTAACTGGGACATGTCAGGGCCATTTTGGGTCAATGTAAAGCAGGGAATGGTACCCAAATAGACTACATAGAGTAAGTACGAAGCAGTGAAACGACCAGTTGTGGAACAAACATACCAGAGTGTGCAACACTACGAATACATCATGTTGATTGTAGTATATACCAAATATGGACATTGATCAGAGGCACCAGGCAAGTCACATGGTTTCATTAAGCAAAAAAGAAAGGAGTGTATTGGTAAGCGACAGTTACAGATATACCCGACACAAGTGAAATAGCCAAAAATTATGTGGTAGGTGAAAAAAGTGTTGGATAGGTATCTTTCAGACCACTCTAACTTATTGATAAAACCTAGCTCATAATTTACATTGACTCAGACAATCCACTAACTACTCAAACTTTACAAACCCAAAAAGAATAACTTTACAAGGCAATGACTTGGGTGAACAGTATGGTCAACATTTGAACAAGCATGTGTATGCGCAAGTGTAGGGTACAGTTTCGCACAGGGCGTGGGAAAATGTTATGTAATCAACAATGTACTTCAATCAGTCGATATTTGAGGTTGTGAGCGTGGGAAATAATTATATAATCCTGCCAATACACAGACATCAACACTCAAACCAGGGTGGCTATGCTGAAACACTTCTTGATCCTGAACCACCACCTTCCTCATTTGGAGTGAAACCAAACAACAACAAACAAAGCCCAATAGCTGAAATGACTGTGAGTGCTGACTCTGCACAAGTACAGGGTACACTTATGCAGATCAACTGTAGGAATCCATTAACCAAGGCATTGAAATGACAGTAAGTGCAGACTCTGTGCAAGTGTAGGGTACACTTATGCACATGAACTCTAGGAGTCAGAATCCACTGGTATGGTATGTATGTTTCATACATAGATCCAACAGACCACTTACACACACATGATCAGGACACTACACCCACAACCACCATGGTGAGTGTATAAGCCACAAACAACAAGGCATATTGCTGATGTGCATGTCGATCATAGCAAAGCACTTCCACTGCAGTCAATGTTGACATTGAGGTTGACACTACGGTAAGTCTGGGTCACATGTGTGTGCAAGTGTAGGGTACACTTATGCTGGCATGGATGCATACTCTAGGACGACAGCATCACTAAAGTAAGCATACTTGCCAACAACTCGGTATTTTGTATTCACTTTCTCTGCCTAGGAAACCATGACCCAGACTACCGAGACTGATCCTACTGCCACCACCACCACCACCAAGGTGAGTTCACATGAAGCTTGTGCGCAAGTGTAGGATACACTTATGCTGGCACACACTCACTTCTAGAAAATCCAAGTGAGTGTCATGTCATATGTGCATAGATACACAACTTATAACACATATATGATCCAGCCGACCATCAAAAGCAAAGGGATGACCAATGTGTCAGGCAAAGATTTTGGCTATGGTGCGGATGGTGTGACGAGAGCACTTCAAGTGAGTATTGTTCAAGTCAAACGATTGGCATGGATGTTCATACAGACATGCAAACACAGAGTGCCCAAGAGCATGCGATGGAGGACGTGGAGGCAGAAGGATCTGAGGTAGGTGATCAGCATATGTATTCTTTAGACAGACATGATGGCTCAGACATCATTTCAGAATGACATTGAGGTTGTTGAACGACCGAAGGTGATTGACTTTATGAATCATTGTGCCCAAGTGTATGCTATACTTATGCACACACACACACACACAGACCACCACCACAAAGGACAAAGGAAAGTCCAAAGAAGTTCCAATGGAGGTGGATGACTGGGAAGAAGAAGGGAGTGAGGTAGAAGACACTGCTAGCCTCAAGAAGTCAAAGGTGAGTCATATGTTTGCTGCACAAGTGTACCCTACACTTATGGACACACGGCACAGAACAAAGGAAAACAAAGTGAAAAGAGGACTCAGAAAGCAAGAAAACACAGCAAAAGCAAAGCTGATGTGAGCATGCTATGTAGTCATATATAAATGGCGACACTGACACATACCTATAAAAAAGACTGGGAAGAAAAAGGACTTGGAACAGATGATAGAACAGATCCATCTAGACTTGAAAGATGCAACCCTGGGTTATGCTTTGATGACCTTCCTGGATGACAATGATCTGGGCCAGGGTCCAACAATGGTCAAGCAAACGATCAATCCTCGCAAGATCGACCTAAAGTATTGCAAGAACTTTAGTCGGTCGATCAAAAACAAAGGGCTGCAGAATAGAAAAGTAGAGAATGCGATCGTTGTAGGAGTCAAGAAAGGATGGTTGAAGACCAGCTCGTTGACAGGAATGCATGAAGGGATATACACGAACCAGGTTGAATGGAACAAGTCAAAATTTGGAGAGGAGGACAACTCGGTTCTTTTCAATGGAAATCATAGGCTGAACTACATGACTACCGAGCATGCATCGCGTCATTTCCACCACAAATACCAACATGCTGCGAAGTGGCTAAGGAAGCCCTCGTTGACGACAGAGGAGCGAAAGAGATATGAGAAGATGTTGAAAGATATGAAAGAAAAGATTGACAAGGAGGGTGTGTGGTTGGTTCGATTTATCAACATGGGTGAGTGGGCTGCACAAGTGTAGGGTACAGTTGGGCACAGGACAGAACTGACACACACACACTCACACAGACTCTATTGAAAAATGCGAAGACCCATTCATGCTAAATCATCATCTAGCCTCGAATGCACCACTTGCGAACCTTGAGGACACTGAGGATGTAAAAGTGTCACAGGTATTGCTAATGATGGCTTCGATGCCACTTGAACAACGCCGAAAACATGCACAAAGCCTTTGTGCACAGCTAGGAGCGAGAGCTTCATTGTACAAACTGTTGAAAGATGAAGGCCTCTACACCTCAGCATTAAAGTTGCTTGGGTGGAAGCACTTTCATGGCACCAAGGCTGGTGCTGGATTGACGGCACGTCATCTACTCAGCTGGAATCCTGTGTTTGGTGGAGTAAGTCTAGGATTGTGATGTTAACAAGAACAGAAAAACTGATGACATTGATTACAGATGATGCAAAAATTTGCTGATCATATGGCAGACGTACTTCGATTCCTATCCTTGCCCATGGATCTTCGTTCTGTAGCGGCAGTGGCAGAGGAAGCCAAAGCACACAACATAGATCCAAAAGTGCTACAAAAGGAATATGCGAAAGTCATGTGTAAAGAGGCAGATGAGATGAGTATAGAGGCAATGGAGTGCGACTTTGTGGACAAGTGGTATTTGGACACATGGGCAGCAGACTTTGTGGCATTGTTGGCAACGCCCAGCGTGTTTGAAAAGTTTGGGTCAGACCACAATACGGACAAAGAGGAGTATGACACAGCGATGAAGACCTACTGGTTTCGGGTCAAGTCCCATTGTGTCGAGATGGTCGAAAAGCCTCCATCAAACATAGATGAGGAGCAAAAGAAGATTGTCGACAGGATGGAAGCCAAAGTGACTTGGCTATGCACAGGCTACGTGTTGGACACGGCACCACAATGGACATGCACGTTGCCTTTGCCAAACAAGTACTTGTTGCCAGACATTCTAAAGTTGTACAAGAACGAGAAGATTAACCTGGAGACGGTAGTGATGGATGTACGTACCGATCAAACTTATGATTGTGAGTCATTGTCTAAAGTCTTGCAGCTGGTGATTTCTGTAGAGCCTATGGCAAAAGTGGTGATAGAACAACGGGATGTGAAGACCACGAAAAAGGACTCGGAGGAAGTGTTGTCTCGTCCATGGACGAACTATACATCCGCATTGTTTCATACGGTGAAATTGGATGACAAAGCAGTGAACAAGGTGAGGACATGTGCACAATGGTAGGGTACACTTGCGCACAGGCTGACACACATGGCTGGCTGGCAGCTCTGGTCCTTGTTGGTCAAGTATCGTCGAAGTCATCTACTTCCGATCTCACATTGGATCAAAGAGTTTGGACTGAAGTTGGGAGACAAGAAGCTACAGAAGAGCGAAGAAGCGAAACTGTTGGTGCCTCATGTCACCCAGCAGGTCAAAACATACAAAGAGAAGATGATGCATCACCGTATGATAGAAAAAGTCAGCTATCGTCCCAAGCCAGAAGTGCCTGCAAAACTGAATGACGATCTCCACACCGAATACATGGAGCACTTCAGCCGGATGCTATATGTGACATCACTGCCATGGGAAGAGAAGAATGCGATCAAGAAGGTGGAAACGTTAATCAAACACACTTGGCCGTTTGTTCTATGCATAGAACAGGAGCGTGAGCCAGTGCTTGCCACCAAAGAGGGTTGGGCACTCAGAGAGACACTGGGAAAGATTGTGGGTAGCAGTGCCTTCATCACAGGCCAGAACACGATGGTATGGTGGGACAACATCACAGAACGTCCAGACAAACATACAGTAGCGAAACGCATCGATCACGGTTCGATAATTCTACAGGCAATTGATGGTGAGAGCCGAGGAAATCAAGTGGCTCGCATAGAACATATCGACGAGACCCGGAAGCGGAACACTCAGTCCGTACAGAAAGTTGTGGAACTAGTTCTAGTCAAACATTTGGGTCTGCTCAAAGAAGGCCTGATGTCAGACAAGATTGCAAAGCCCTTGCATGCACTTTGTGATGTGAGTGCTTGAGGTGTGCGCAAGGATAGGGTACACTTACGCACATTGACACTCACAGGCAATGATGATTGAGAGCGAAAAGCATCTAGCACGCCTCGAAAATCCAAAGTTGAACACGAGCAAATTGGTATTCAACCTGGAGCGCATGGCTGAAATGAAGCTGGAATATATGCCTGAGAAGGCACTGCCCAAAACAGTCAGCATTGATGAGGAGATATCATTCTGGGAGCCGATCACAGACGCAGAACAATTGAAGCCAATGACTCACATGAAGATGACAACATTCAAGGATGTGAAGTTGATGATAGAAGATGAGAATGATACCAAGGCACGGATGAAAGTAGCAGACAAGGTCATGAAGGAAAAAGACAAGGTTGTCATGTATGATCGGAAAACTCGACAAAAGATGCGTGAGCAGATGGAATGTGAGTGGCATATCAAAAGTCAACCATAGCATGGTTATGAATGGCATACCACCATGTAGCGGACTCTTCCAGTGACTCAGAAGCAGCAAACTTGGACTCTGACTCAAACTCAGTGGAAATGACAACACGGATGGTACGAAATGAGTTGAACAGAAAACACAAAGAAGTGGCTGCAAAGAGGGCAGCAGCCAAGAAGAGGAGATCTCCTGCCAAGAGTAAGCACAAACCCTCTCATCAATGCTCAAGCTAACTCATACATCCATTCATCCATTTGACAGATGACATGCGAGAGCCAGGTGAGCACAAGTGTACCCTACACTTACGCACAAAGCTGACCACCACAATAGCCAAAGTGGTAGCAGATTCTTCTGACAATGAGACAGAGGAAAGGATGGATGTGGAAATGGCAGACGGAACAGAAGAACAAGCTACCAGTAAGCATTGATCATCACAGCCATATATATGTGACCAACCGTCTTTAGTCAACAAAGGCAAGTCAAGTCAACCACTGGCAGGCTCATCAAAGCGTCCCATCTCTGAAGTAGAGCGGGACTTGGAAGAAGATGAGGAGAATGCATCACGTGCACAACGTTCACGATTGAACAAGCCTAAGGACAATGCCACTGGCAGTGCCAGCGCAGCAGAGGAGGCCACTGGTGATGAGTATACTTGGATGAAGTTCAGGTCAAACTTTGAGATGAAAAGTTGGCCATCAGACATGAATGGGATTCCAATCATGTTGCGTATCCTGGAAGATGTCATAAACGTGGTTGAAGATGAAAAGGATCCTATGGCATTCGAAGAAACCATTAAGGAGGTTGGGAGTTGGGAGACAGAACCTCACTCAATAGATGTGTTGAGCATGATTGAGAGGCTGGCAGCATTGTATACCCTCGATGGGAAGTATATGGAAGCAGCAAATAACTGGACTAGAACACACCATGGAATGCGGGGTGTGGGCAATGACGATGAAGTGTATGGAAAGACACCAAAGCTCCTGATCATGATGGATGCACAATTTGGTCCTTGCATTACTGGTAGTCATGATTGACATGAAACGCTAGCATACTTGTAGTTGTATTTGAATTCTCATTGTCAATGTTATCATTGTATCATATCAGCTCAGCTCAGCTCACCTCAACATAACTGTAGGGTACACTTGTGCACAATGCTGACTCAGCTGATTACATAATCATGCAAACAAGGACATATATATCTGAGGCTAAATGTGGCTATGCTACCTATTGTCTCTTTA
Organism: Chiua virens; assembly: GCA_019787685.1. Classification (NCBI taxonomy): domain Eukaryota; kingdom Fungi; phylum Basidiomycota; class Agaricomycetes; order Boletales; family Boletaceae; genus Chiua; species Chiua virens. The sequence goes on from JAHNUO010000036.1 coordinate 156,541, forward strand.
TCTTGAACTACCACCTTCCTGATCAAGGTACAGTACAAACAAGTACAAACAAACCAAATACTGTGAAAGCAAGGTATGTCTGATCTTGTGCACAAGTATAGGGTACACTTGTGCATTCTCTTCTCTTGTTTCCTCTCAGAATTCCAGAATCTCAGGCTCAACAAGATCTAGTAAGCATATCTCATGGAAAGTCTTCTATGTAAACATCCTCATGCTTCAACCCATCAGCATATTCAGATTTACATCTACAAGTTCAATCTCGGTAAGAATATATCATTTGGCACAAGTGTAAGGTATACTTATTCAAGCTAAGACATTTGTGAGGACAGAGATGGATGAGAAAGCAAGCAATACATCATAACATAGTAAACCAATCAATACTTATTATTCATATAGACAAGGAAGAATGCTGCAAAACAAGTCATGAAGGAGAATGGACAAGTCATGAAGCGACTGTTGGAATTCATGGAAGACACAGTAATGGTGGAGTCATTCGGAATGATTCCTGATGGAGAGGAGTATCGAGCAAGTCCTCTCGTGGTTGAAACATTGACTGGGTTAATGAATGTAAGTGAACCAAAAAGAAATGATAATAATGATAATAAGAGATTATATCCAACAATACTAGGGATTACGAGCACAATCAGACAAGCAAGCAATGTACATTTCAAAGGACTTTGGAAAAAATGGAGAGGTTCCAGCATGGATCAAACGGTTTCATCACTTTTATCCATCCTCAGAACTGGAAAAATATGAGATTGCAAGCATCTCAGGACAAGCAAGGTTCTCTGGACATGGACTTGGCAGAACAGAAAAAAAGGTGGTAAAAGTCGAAAAGAAGGAAGAAGACATGATGATGATGGGAATTGGGATAGGAAAGCTTGAGATCAGAGAAGGTTTGTGCAGAACTGTACCCTACAGTTGTGCTGCTCATAAATGTATTTAGGCATCGAGTCAAATCCTGAGGGTAGAGTGAAGGACTCAGAGATGGAGGTAATAGTGAAGCAAGAGGAAGAAGAAGAGATCAACATGAACTGGATTCCACAGATGGACAAAGGACAGGCAATCTCTGGAGGAACTGGATGCTCGGATGACTTGGCAAAATTCGTGGGAAAGTTGCCAGAGGATGTCATGATGAAGTTGCTGCCAGTGGCATCAGAGGAAAAAGGTAAGGACAAAGTAAAGGAAGAGATGACATGGACACAACTAACAATCATAACATGATGATAGGAAAGGAGAAGGAGAAGGAACAAGAGAAGAAAAGAGATCAAGAAGAAGAGTCTGCATCAGAAGAAATAATGACAAACCAGTTGGTGTCACCCAGAAGACTGGCAGTAGAGATGATGGAGGTAGAGGAAGGTAAAGTGAAGGTGGGAGAAAAGCGAGGAAGAGAAAAGGAGACATTGTCAGACATAGAAGAAGAAGAAAGACCGGCAGTACAACGTGCAAGGACAGGAAAAATGAAGAGTGAGTAAAGGAAAGAGAGAGGATAGAGACTAATGACAGGTTCAGGACAAGTGGAACATTATGGATGGTTGAAGATGAAAGAATACATGATGAAGCCACACGAGGCACGTGCAGAGCTAGAAAACATGCCAGCAACATGTTGGATCATCAATGACATGTTTTTCATATGCGTAGACTTAGTGAGGGATAGAAAAGCACAACAAGTGGTTCAGGAGGTTCAAGAGATGATTAGGGAGCATGTAAGACAACCACCACTAGCAATGCTAACAAAGATACTTGGAAAGTTCAACGAAGTCAAGAACATAGATGTATCAGAGATGGTGAAGATAGGATGGGAACTCACAAAGACTGATTATGTGATGAGAAAAGTAGCATGGGGACAACAAGCAGCATTGAAGTCAGGGAGATTATTGGCAGAGTGGAAAAGAAAAGAGACAGAAATAGTTGTTGTGGAAGGGATTAGGAAAATGAGATAAAAAGACATAGCATAGAGGTCGCACTCACACTCACACTCACAGTGAGAAATAGAACAGAGATGACATATGTTACACAGAGACAGGGAAGTGGAAGGACAAGGCTATATGAAATAGGGTGTCAGTATTGTTTTAAAGTCCAGTCCAGTCTAGTTTTCCACAGTCCAAATGAGGCAACTGGACTGAAAAAACCAGTCCAAAATGGTCTTTTGATCAGTTGCAACTGGTTGCAACTAGTTTTGTGCAAAACCGGTCTTTTGACCCCTTTTCTAAAATCTGCTATGGACCCATGGCTACCTACTGATCCTTGTATCATAAGATGTGGATCACAGGATCAAAAGATATGGCTATTTCCGGGTAGCATATCAGTTAGAGGGGGTCTCAACTTGGTTTTTGTTGTAGACATTCAAATAAAATACCTAAAATTCTGAACATATTGTGGGAGGTACTCATAGATAGGAGCTAAAGTTCTAAATTATCAACAAGCTCCTCAGAAACCAGGATCATGTAACAGTGAGAATCTACACAGTTGGACAAAAGAATCATGTTGCTAGATTGGTAGCAAGGAGAACTGACTTACCCCACTATATGACAACATCATATTATCATTGAAAAATGTCAATTTGAAAGACTTTGTGTGCACAAGTACATACACTCCAAGATCTATGAGATAACCAAGGGGTTTGTGAACATAGCTTTGCCACAAAAGCACCCATTGCTTGTATTGACTTCCTGTCACCATTGCAGGAGATTCAGGCTTGCACTTCTTGGGATTCAGGTTTGCCATCATTTCTTCATATTTCTGGATCAGGCTTTCTTTGGGTGTTTCCTTGTAAACATGGATGCATTGATTTGTAGACAGGTAGTTCAGTGACTCAGCACTTGCAGTATTTGAGTATCCATATGTGATGATATGAAAGCTGTTGGACATTAAGAATTACACATAGCCAAGAAGAGATTCAAGAAAAGAGAACATTGTATATGAAACACAACTGCCAGAGCAGCTTGAAGACAGGTCTTGTAAATCAAGAGTGATCAACGTCACAGAGAAGAATAGAAAGTGTCCACAAGAGCACACCTGCATCATAAGTCACAACACCTCAATACCCCTCATTCTTCAGGATCGCTGTCAGAGTGTCCAGTTCCAGTTTAATCATGGTGTTGTAATGGGATATCTCGTCCTCACCGAGCTCTTCTTGTATAACCTTCTTGATATGTTGCTAGTGTTTCAAAGTCCAGTCTAGGACTGCTCAAAAGACTGGCAACTGGACCAGACTGGACTAGTAGGCAACTGGATGGCAGTTGCAGTTGCATCCAGTTGCTGACCAGTCCAGTTGCCAGTTGCCTTGATTTTGAAAAAATAAAAGACCAGTCAAAGACTGGTCACAACTGGTCTTTCAGTAAACCGGTCTCTAGCTCCTATCCATGGGTACTTCCCACAATATTCTCAGAACTTTAGGTATTTTATTTGAATTTTTACAACAAAAACTGAGTTGAGACCCCCTCTGACTGACATGCCACCCGGAAATGACCATATCATTTGATCCTGTGAGCCAAATCTTATGTTCCAAGGTTCAGTAGGTGGCCAGGGGTCCATAGTATATTTCATTTTACCATGACTAATCATGATTTCCACGGAAAAGGGGTAAAAAGACCGGTTGCACACAAAACCAGTTGCAACTAATTGCAACTGATCAAAAGACCATTTTGGACTGGTTTCTTTTTGATCCAGTTGTGGTTGCAATGGTCCAGGACCTTTCTAGGACCAGTCTTAGTCCAGTTGCCTCATTTGGACCGTGGAAAACCGGACCGGACCGGACTTTAAAACACTATGTGTTGCACCTCCTTCATGAAAGCTTTGAGTTTCATTTTTTTTCCATAGACCCATCTCTGGGGTGCCACCATGCAATGTTGACCACTTGCAGCACATATCTTGTATGTCAATGGAACATTGGGCACAAGCTCTAGTGTGTGAAGATTATTTTCATCTATCAGGAATTCAGTATTGTACTGTACCCCCTTTTGACAATGATGGGGATACATAAGATAGACTTTGATTGCAGTCATCTTCTTCATAGCTGTCATGAATTCACTTCACTTCAGATTGGTTGAGCTCTCTTGAATTCCAGGTGCCAAACCTGACAGGATTCATCAAGAAATCCCATTTTGCATAACCTATGAATGCCTTGTCCAAGGCAGCTTGTTTCTTTTTGTTTGCAGTGACTTTCAGACCAACACCAGTGGCATTAGAGGAGCTTTGGTCAAGCACAAAGTCATCTGCAGCCTTCTGCTGGTATCTTCAAGTGAGTAATACATTGTGAAATGAAATGGCATATTACTTTATCAGATGTTGTGGCAGCCTTTGTATTCTTTCTAGGAGGCATTATGAGTAAACATTGTCACAAATGTGTGAGGGGATGGAGTATGGAATCATTCAACCTGTCCCTCAACATCAATGTTTCTATTATGCTGAAACAAGATCAGTTCAAATGGTTTCAAGGCTTCCATATTTGGATTGATTGTAACTCAGTTATGAATGAAATTGCAACAACATGTGATCTGACTCTCAATTGTGTGATCTTTGTTGAAATGAGGGGTTTGTTGATCTGAACCAATTGCAACGTACATAATCAATCTCATCAGTTTTGTAACACACTTGGCAAGTTCCAAGGGGTTCTGACATGGTAAGCCAAGATGTAACCATATTGATCTCTTTATACTACTGCCTCCCTACTTTCTTCCTCTCATATTTCTCCTTCTATTATGCTGCCAGAGAAATGAAAATATACCCAGTCAGTGGGTGCTTGCAGCAAAAAGGTTGTCTGCAAATATTGCCAAAAATCATGCCTTGCTCATGGATTCAAGTTGCTTCAAAACAGCTGCACTGCTAAGAAAGAAAAAGAAAGGCAGAATGAACTGTTTGCCAATGCTGTAGATGAGGCCATGACCCAGGAGGCAAATTGCCTCAAAAGTACGTGTTCTGAATTCGTTACAACCTCTCAATTTAGACTTTTGATCTATGTCAGAGCAATGCCGTAAGGAAAAGCGCTGTCAACGCAAAGTGCTCGAGCAGGCCATGTCCACATCAGTAGGACCTTTTGAGCCTCAAGGTGTGCATACCAGTGATTTGACCACAACATCTACTTCATATGCTGCTGTGCCAGATGACAACACTGAACCTGGACCTGCGTTTAACTTTGTTCTGAATGACCACATTGCTGATGATTATGGGGATATATCAATGTGGACACATAAGTCTTGTCGACATATCTTTTCTATCATGCTTAATTGTTGATCCCCAACTACAGCCGTTTGCATAAATAATGGTAGTCGCGCCAAATTGTGATCAATTAGGAAATCAGTGATTAGCTAGAATTTGTGTTGTGTCTTGGCTTTAGCACTACGATACACTCAAATGGCGGAAAAATCTATCACCCTCTGTCTGTCTAGGGGCAAAAGAAGAAAGATCAAGTTCCTCGAGGTGGCTGATGATGAGATATCAATTCCCTCCGACTCTGAAGATGATCTTGCCAGTAGCACCCAAATCTCAGATGCAGACCTGACCGACGACAATCTCAATGACAAGGACGATTGGCTTGGTGATAAAGAAGAATCTTGGGAGCAAAAGAACAAATAAGGCAACCTTCCTGCGGATGCTACTGTTGGCAGGAAGCGCAAGCGCAAGGATGATATAGGTGCATATATGTGCCATGCTTTCATAAGTACACAATGGTCCGGTGATCTTACTGACTATTCTGCTACTAGATCCAAAGTCAGTGACCGAGCCTGAGGTTCAGGCTCCTGTAGTCAAAAAAGTGACCTTTATCGCTCTCATCACTTCTGCAGTTGAAATGAAGAAATCAAAGGCAAAGCGGCACTCAAAGAACGTTGAATTCAACTTCAGTCTCCACGAACCTTGGGACACATTGAAAGCACAAATTCTCTCCCAGATCATGATGGTCCTGGAGCCGAAGTACCTCGATTACAATGATTACAATATCTCATTCTACATACCTCGAATTCTGCCGAAGCCAAGGTTTTCACTTTCAAACGCAACAGAATTTGAAAGTATGATTAAGCAAGCAAAAGAATTGACAATCAAAAACCCATCGATCAACCTTGTCATATTTGAGAAGGAGAAGTCTGGTCAAGCTGTGGGTTTGAATGATGAGAACGAAGACCCAGAAACAGCAAAGAAGAAAACAAAGAAATGAGTAGTCCCAACATTTTTACTCCCCATATAGCCGCTGATGATACTGGTAGGGCGAGGCCGATGCTGTATTACCGCACAACGAGAAAAGAATACAGCATATCAAGGTCCTCCATGAGTGCTGGGTCTGTGAGAAACCTGACTCAGCATGTCCACATCCACATTGCTACGTGGATCCAAAGACTGAAGAACACCATCCCCTCAGTCCTGACCACTTCGATTGTTGGGCATTCGCTCTTATGAGTGATTTATACCTGAGTGATTGAAAATCTGATAAGACTCAGAAAATTAGTGCAAAAATGACGATGCAATCACGACGATCGAGAAACCACCCAATAACAAGCTATTCAACAAGCTACTAAGCAACAATCTCAGTCCTATTCTTCAGTGCTGTCGGGATGCACAAGCCGCAAAGTCAGCGACCCCGGCTCCTGTTTTCAACTTTAGCATTGGAAACGAAGTTCTCAGTCTCTTTCGTCCTATGTCAGGCGAAGCAGCAGCGACAGCCCAAACTCGTAATGATCCATCCGACCTTGGTGATCGACTCTTACCAGCTACACATGCTCCCAGACCGAATCTGCCTCTTGGCGACTTCTGTAAAACATACGACCTCTCTGCAGAGATTCTCACAAAATTTTTGGAACACAAGTACACCAATTCTTCCCTTCTTCGCTTTGTGACTATACCCGAGCTCAAGTTGATGAGGTTTGAGTTTGGTGAAATAGCAGCGCTTTGTGATGCGGCTGAGAGATGGTCTGTCCAACTGTAGGCTTTGTGACTCATTCCTGTTGCTCGTCAACTACATGTGTATGCTATCATGTCTGAGTCGGAATCATACAATGTGTGCTAAAAGTACCCTGGATGAATGTAGTAACCGTCTGCATCATCTGATGTGATGATCTCTAAGGCTTCATACACATCCCACATGATCCCTTCGTCGTGTGTCCTCCCATAGTAGTTGTCATGGCAACGAAGCCAGTGTTTGAACTTTGAGAAGGCCTCTTCAATCGGATTGAGGTCTGGTGAATACGGTGGAAGGTACTCAAGACGAACACCTTATTGGAGAATGAATATCGTGACCCAGTTGGCTCTCGAAAAACATACCAAATCTGTCAAAAAGTTCAAGGATGTCTGCACCGTGATGAATTTTTGCGTTATCCATCACAATAACACAGAGACCGGGTGCTGGGTAGGCCTCACACTTAGGAAGCTACAAGTCTTTACTATGGATAGGAAAGAAATATAATGAAAGAACGTACCACGTTGTTCTCAAGCCAATCCAAGAATCCCGCTTGTGTCATTGAGTCTTGGACCACAGTCACAGAGGTGATTCCATCGAGTGTGAGGAGTGCCTCCACAGTGACCCGACTGCCACGAACAAAGACCTGGTTGCTACTCGCACGATGTCCCTTGGACGACCATCCATAATGCTGATAAATGGTCCATTCATCCTTCGAGGTCTCGTCAATGAACCCAATTTGCTCTGGGTCATACTTGGCCATTCAAGAGACAAATTCAGCCCGGAGATCTTCATTGTGTTCCTTGGCAATATGTTGAAGCTTCTTGCGACTCACACTGGCACATTTGAGCTCACGAAAGATGGTGGAGAAATGGACGGAGATGAATCGATTGTGTGTGAGAAGGGAAAGAAGTTCATCTAGAAAATACTCTGGCCTGGCACAGACAAGACCAAGCACATAGTCGATGTTATCACAGTCGAGGATGCGGGGTCGCCCACGAAGATTTGAGGCCCTATGACTTGTAACGTCTCCAGTCTCCAGTCTCCCGCCAGAGCTTGAGGATGCAATAAAACATTCGTTCTGAGAGATCACAGCATTCCAGGATGTCTTGAAGGCGTAAGAGGCCTCGTTCGTGAAGTCTGATTGCAACAAGCTTCACATCGCGAGTGATTCGATGATTTGGCATGTTGGTTGGTGACTACGTGGGCTACATTTACATGCTGTACACGATTTCCTAATTGATCACAATTTGGCGCGACTGCCATTATTTATGCAAATGGCTGTAAATAAATCATCTTGGTATTATATTTAATAGGCTCAATGTCAAATACAAGCATGTGATCTGCCATCAATAGTTCAGGTTCAAATACCCACACTGAGGCTGATCCTCAGGAGGGACCAAGTAACCTTGACCCTGTCAGTCCCTCTATCACCTCCCTTCTTGGTCCCTCTGCAGCAAGTATCCGTCCTGACACTTTCAAGATGGAATATCATCCAAAGAGTGGCTGCCAGCCGGACATCAACTCATTTTCTGCTTTTCAGCATTCTACCAATTCTGCTCCACCTGTTCTTGAGGAACATCCTTGCCACCTGTTTGCCACCCTTGCAGACTTCAAGTTTACTGAACTTGTGCATGTAGTGGCCCTAAACAAGGACAATACAAACAAACATCTAAGTCTCATACAGAGGCTTGTAAGTGGTAAATCCACACTTATAGGGTCATCCTGGAATTAAGATTCAAAATGAAAAAGTCAGAATGGTTTGAAAAGTATATGATAAATAAGAGCCCATTGATGTGATTATTTTGAGCCCCTTATCAAGGAAAACGGTGGTCAGGTTGTGGAGATAAAAATGAAACAAGGGTGTTTAACGCATGGATGCAAGATCAACATGAAGGGTATTTTTCTGGGACTTGTGAGTGTGACCAATGGATTCTGAGGGTTTGAAAACCCCCTAGAAAATGCTAGCATGGTTGTAGAATGCTTCTTTGGTGTGACATACTATAATTGTTAATAGAGGAAGGAGGAGATAGTGATGCCATTCGCTTAGCTGATTTTATTAGGCTTATAAATTGTTACCATCATGTTCAGAGGGTTCAATATAGGCAGGGACAGGTACATTCTTATTTTTAGCTAGCATTCCTGAGACTAGAAAAATCGAGCTTTGTTGAGAGAGTAGGAGACAAGGTAGTCTCATGGTGTGAAATACAATTCCAGAGACCTCAGGAGTGTTTCTAGACGACTTCTAGAGATACATTAAACCTGTGGAAGATGCCAAACCCATTTTGTGAAGATGAAAAATCAAACAAGGCAATGTTATGGTATAGAAGGAAGATGAGTATCAAGACAATTTCTCTGGGCCTTGTCCATGTGACTAGTGGAATCAGAGAGTTCAGAAGCTGCCAGAAGAATGCTTGAATAGCTCAATGACCATCCTTTGGTATGATATGCCATAATGTCATATAGAGGTTAGAAGGAGGAAATTGTGTTCTTCACTAAGCTGATTTTATTGGGCTTAGAAAGCATTACCATTATATTCATAGGGCTTAATATGTGTAGGAACAGGTGCATTCTTATTTTTAGCTAGTGTTCTTGAGGCTAGACAAATCAATCTTTGCTTGGAGGGCAGGAGGCAAGGTAATTTTATAGTTTGAGATATTATACCAGGGACCATACAGAGCCTGGGGTAATTGTAATTACAATTTGAAAACCAAACTCTGGGTGAAGTAATGATTGGAGATTGTTTATATATATGTTAGGATGTCCCAAATATGTTTTCTAAGAAAACGGTGGTCAGAATAATTTTTGAGCAAGGTAAGAGGGGAGAAGGATAAGATACATCTCTCAAATATTTTTTTGGTGCAATTCTATGTATTGTATCATGGTCTATGGGTGTTATATACATGTGGGGAACATCATTTGCACCCATAATGGACCTTTCTGATTTATTTGAGACCAGTAGAAGGGGGAAGGGGGGAGGGTAAGGTGTATCTCTCATATTTTTTTTTGGTGCAATTCTATATATTGTATCATGGTCTATAGGTGTTATATACATGTGGGGAACATCATTTGCACTCATAATGGACTGTCCTGATTTATTTGAGACCAGTAGAGGAGGGAAGGGGGAGGGTAAGGTGCATCTCTCAAATATTTTTTTCGTACAATTCTATATATTGTATCATGGTCTATGGGTGTTATATACATGTGGGGAACATTATTTGCACTCATAATGGACTGTCCTGATTTATTTGAGACCAGTAGAAGGGGGGAGGGGGGAGGGTAAGGTGTATCTCTCAAATATTTTTTTGGTGCAATTCTATATATTATATCATGGTCTGTGAGTGTTATATACATGTGAGGAACATTGTTTGCACTCATAATGGACCTTTCTGATTTATTTAAGACCAGTAGAGGGGAGAAGGGGGGAGGGTAAGGTGCATCTCTCAAATATTTTCTTGGTGCAATTCTACATATGGTATTACGGTCTATAGGTGTTATATGTGTATGGGGAACACCATTTGCACCCATAATAGACCTTTCTGATTTATTTGAGACCAGTAGAGGGGAAAGAGGAGAGGATAAGGTGCATCTCTCAAATATTTTTTTGGTGCAATTCTATATATTGTATCATGGTCTATATGTGTTATATATATGTGGGAAACATTGTTTGCACTCATAATGGACCATCCTGATTTATTTGAGACCAGTAGAGGGGAGAGGGGGGAGGATAAGGTGCATCCCTCAAATATATTTTTGGTGCAATTCTATGTATTGTACCAAATTCTACATATTGTATCATGGTCTGTGAGTGTTATATACATGTGAGGAACATTGCTTTCACTCTTAATGGACCTTTCTGATTTATTTGAGACCAGTGAAGGGGGGGAGGGAGGAAAGTAAGGTACATCATTCAAATAATTTATTGGGATTGTTTTGAGTATTGTATCATGGTCTATGGGAATTATATACATGGGGTGCAGGGACCATATCTTGCATCCATCCTGAAATCATACTTTATTTGAGATGAGTACAGTATTTCACTCAGTGTTGTCCTCTTCATCTGCAAAATCTTCATCTTCATCTTCATTTTCATCCTTATCTTTGTCCTCATCATGCTCCTCCTCCCCCTCATCACTCTCCTCCTCCTCTCCCTCATCATCATTTCCCTTCTCCCCCTCATTCTCCCCCTCCCCCTCCTCCTTTTTATCCTGATGCTTCCGTTGTCTAGTAGGAGGAGGTTTCTGAGTATTCTTTTGTTTTGCAGACTTTCTATCCCTCTCCTGTCTCATTCTGCGCCTTTCTGCAATCAATTGCTTGTTAGCTAGAAGCTCGTCATAACCCATATGTCCCATAATGTCCATTTGAAGCTGGTTTCATGGCTTTAAAATGTGAATAACCTTTTGCCAGGGTTTTTGAGTCTTCCCTTTTGAAATACCTTCAATCTTGTAGAACTTTGAATTGGTCACCATTACAATCTTCCCTTCTTTGCATCTCCATGTCCTTCCAGGTGTCTTTAAGCTACATTTCAAAGCATCTGGCAATGTTTGAAGCAAAGAAAATAATTTTCCCAAGTGATCTGTAATCTCAAACTCCTCAGCCACAGAGTGGTCCTTCATGAGTCGATGGTATTCCCAGATATAGCATGGTTTCGTTCAAAATATACTCCAGAGAGAGCAGCTGGTAGGCTCAGAATCTGGATCAAAAGCAGGGAAAAAGACATGCATTTGCTCCATGAAGCTAGGCTGGTGGTGACCTGCTCCTGCACTTCCTGGTATGTCAGCATTGGTCGCTATGAATGAACATGCACAAATCGTCCTGAATACTTCATTTAACGACCAGCTTTGAATGGCATCCTCCAAGGAGATCGGCTCTGGCCTACTTCTTTTGAGAAGCAATCCATGACTGCGAGAATCGAATCATAGGAGTGTGATTGTGGAAGGTCGGTAATGAAATCTGCCAAAATATCTTCCCATGGTGCATTAGGGGTTTCTAAGGGTTGCAGGAGACCTGCCATTTTCTGATTTTTACCCTTGAACTGGGTGCATCTTTTGCAATGAGATACATATGTTTTTATGTGTTCCTTCATTTGAGGCCATATGTAATGTTGTGATAGAAGTTGGAGAGTTTTCCAGTGTGTCATGAAATGTCATAATAGCTTTGGTTCTTAAATTATCTGGAATGAAGATCTTACCCCCCTTTCTAAGGAAGGCATCCTCAACTAAGTAACCAATAGATAGGAGATGTTTCATGGCATTAGGTGGTAATTTCATTGTTTCATGTTGGATAGATGAAAGGAATTTATCTCTGTTGTATAGGAGAGTGATGGCTGAACGGATGTGTTTGGGGTTCATGAGTAGTATTCCTTTGTTATCATCTTCAATACCGATCATGTGGTCCTCTCTCCTGCTTAAAGCATCAGCTTTTCCCATAGTTACACCCGCCTTGTGGTGCCAAGTGAAGTTGAATTGGGATAGGTATTGCGCCTATCGTGCTTGTCTTCAATTCAAGTCTTGGTGGGTCATGAACCACGTAAGGTTTTGGTGATCATTCCATATTTCAAATTCATGTTTAGCGCCTTCAAGGTAATGATGCCATAATTCCAGTGAATGGATGACTGATAACATGTCTTTGTCAGCAATTGGGTAGTTCCATTCTTCTGGGGTCATAGAGTGGCTGTTATAAGTGACAGGATGCCAAGCACTGTCCTTCTCAAGAGATAAGACCACTCCTGTGGCAAAATCTGAAGAATCACATTCTAAGTGATATTGGGCATTTTGATTCAGATAAGTGAGGATAGGGGCTGTCGTAAATGCTTGTTTTAGCATATGAAAGGCTTTGTCACAAGTGAAAGTCCATTCAAATTTCTGATCTTTCTTAGTTAAGTCATGTAAGGGACGTGCAATTTTGCCATAATCTTTAATGAATCTGCAATAGCAATTGGCTAGATCAAGGAAGGAGTGGACATGTTTGACTGAGGATGGAACAGGCCATTTGGCTACTGCTGCAGTCTTCTCGTCATCCATTCTAATTCCATTTGTTCCCACGATCATTCCAAGGAAATCTACTTCTTTGATGTGGCAATGACATTTTTCTGGTTTTACAAATAAATCGTTTTCTTCAAGGCATTTGAGAACCTCAAGAACAATCTTGTCATGTGTTTCATAATCGTCGGTATTGGTGAATATCATCAGATCATCAATGTAGACGAGGATGACACCATTCATATCGGCAAAAATTTCGTTCATCATAGTTTGGAAAGTAGCAGGGGAATTGCATAATCCGAAGTACATGACGATGGGTTTGAATGACCCATGGTGACAGACACAGGCTGCTTTCCATTCGTCACCTTCTTTGATGCGTACATTATTGTATCCCCACCGTAAGTCCATTTTCGTAAAGAGTTTAGCCGATTTCAGCTTATCCACGAGTTGGGAGATAAGGGGGAGAGGATAATTATTTTTGCTTGTATGTTCATTTAGGTATTGGTAGTCCTGAACCATGTGTTTCTTTCTGTCCTTTTTAGGAATGAAGAATACCGGGGATGTTTGTTTGGATTTAGAGGGTCTGATGTAACCTTTCTTTAGTTGGTCATTGACGAATGCCAACACTTCCTCTTGTTCGGTAATGGAGAGGGGAATAAGGCGGCCCTTCTTAGGTTTGAACATGTCTTTGAGATCTATTGCATGATCCCATGGTTTTTGAACAGGAATTCTTTCTGATTCGGCTTTTCCGAATACTTTGGCATATTTCATATACTCTCGTGGGACCATCTCTTCAAGAGTGCGTTCCTTAAGAGGAGAAGGTGGAGTTTCCATGCTGTAAAAATACGGGATTCTACAATAGAGTTTGCATATCTAAGTTCTTCTGTGATTATGGAATCCAAGAAATTGTCTTCATCTTGCGAGTGACATGATTTCGGGCATCTCCGCATTATGACGGATCCTGTGTTCCAGTCTATATGGGGATTGTGGTGCTTCAACCAAGTATATCCGAGGATAAGATCATTCTTTCCAAGGTTGGTAATTTCAGCATCCACTATTTCCCTGTGACCTTTGTAATTGATCAGGATCTGGGCGGCGTTAGTAATAGAACCTGCTTGATTCTTGGTTCCGTCCACATTAGAGACTTGTATTGGGTGTGATAGCATGTGAGTGGGAAGTTTGTGCTTTGCAACATAATCTTCATGTATGAAGATCGCATTAGCTCCACTATCTAAAAGCGCTTTTGCTCCGACATAACCAATCTGGGTTACTGGGGATACCAGAATTGGAAGAGAAATTTCAGTTTCCATAGATGTTGATCTAATAAAAGACCCATCAGGTATTTGTTTTGTGACAGAATTAAGCACGGAACTATTGTGTCCACCATGCTCCGCAGAGACACTGTCAACACTTTTGTTATCTGTTGTTTTTAGTTTCAGCAGTTTATCCTCATGCTTGGGAGTTTTATCGGTTGAATAAGTGGAGTCAAACTTTAAAGAAACGGTATTTTCATATTCTTTAGGAAGGGTGGAGCAAACGTGAGATCCCAGTTTACTCAGTTCACCTTGCCTTTGCCCTTCTTCTCTGTTTCGTATTTGTCATAATAATAAGCCTGGACTTGTTCAGGGTCCATTCCCCTAATAGTGGCAAAAGGGTCAGCTTTGGAATTAGAGGGGGTAGAAGAAGTGTTTTCTTGGGTTGTTGTGCAGACCTTTTGGGAGTTGGAACAGTCTTTCTTATTTAAAGGGATCTAATCTAATTCAGAGGGGGTTAGACAGAGGTAAGACCTACAAATTTGCACCCCAAAGCCGCAAATCTACCATGTCGTCAAGTGCGGAACATATATTTCCTAGAGTGTAGTTATCCAAATCACATAGAATTTGCGGATATTTCATAACATGACATGTATAGATGTACGCATTCCCGCGTATGGCGGGTATGCGAGTAAATAAACGAATGATTGATTATGTCATTAGACAGCTGCATTTGCGTCTGTGGCGGGTGTGCGATGTTTCGAGACAATGAATGACTCAGTATTGTGATGTACAATTACAACACAAAGGAGCAACGGGAAATAACATGATATTCAATATCACATTCCCGCTATGTGTGGGAATGCGGACACATATTTGACACATATTGTCCGCATTCCCACACATAGCGGGAATGCGATATTGAATGTTAACACTTTTGTCACACATTCCCACACATGGCGGCAATGCGATGTTGAATGTCATTTGAATGTCATTTTATTCCACATTGCTCAATTGTGTTGTAACTGTACATCTTTTTGTCCGCATTCCCACACATGGCAGCAATGCGATATTGAATGTCACTTTATTTCCCATTGCTCGTTTGTGTTGTAATTGTACATCACAATACTGAGTCATTGTCCCGAAACATCGCACACCCGCCACAGACGCAAATGCGGCTATCTAATGACATAATTGATCGTTCATTTATTACTCGCATTCCCGCCATATGCGGGATTGCGTACATCTATATGTGTCATGTTTGAAAGATCCGCAAATTCCATGTGATTTGGATAACCACACTCTAACAAACGACGCCATTTTATGTCATGGGGATCACTGATGGATGGATTTATTATTATTATAGTTTGAACCATTACATACCACATGGTTTATTCTCAGACACACATGGTATCACGTACATATGTATGTCAACTGCACACAAGACATATTATACCACAAATGTCAAAGATGGACATCAAACACCGTTTTGAGAAACATATCATATCAGTGTTATCAAGTCGCCTACTCAGCTTTCACAGAAATGTGCAAATCCAAACAGACACAATATCTGTATTGTCAGAGATACCAAGGTATATCTGATACGTCGTCACACTATCTATCAGGTGTATTATATTTAGTGGACAACAATTTGAAGTAGCGACTCAGATATCATATCTGATATTCATCATGACAGATAACCATATATTATGGGTTTTTCTCTTTCATGCATGGATTCCCGCAGGTGGTGGGATTTGTGTCTCATATGTTCTGACCATGGCGCATGTACACCATTTTACGCACCATTATTCCAATTTGTTGCCTCATCTGTATGTGTCAGTTGTACACAGATGGCCGCATCCCCGACACAGGCGGGGATGCGGCCATGCACGCACATATTTACCACTGACTGATATGATTTTCACATAATACCTCACTTTTTACGTGGGTGAGTCTCGAGTCTCGACTATATACATATTCTATCAATTGCGTGTGGTCTGAATATTTGGTGCTTGTTTTCATACATTCCCGCTCGTGCCGGGTCTGCAACATTTCTGTCTCTTAGCATGTTCACCATGGGTGAAATTCTCACATATGTCTGTCTTCATTGTATGGCCTGAAAGATATTAACAAGCCCACAAGGCATTTCACCCTCGTCGTTGCCTCGTAAGGTTATTTTTTGGGGGGTTGTAAAGTTGAGTAGGTAGTGGATTATCTGAGTCAAGGGAAATTATGAGCAAGGTTTTATTTTATTTGAGTATTCAAGTATGTACAACATTCAAATGTAGACTCAAGTAGTCACATTTATGATCAACAGTACAACAAAGATACCCGAGTGAAATTAAAATCCAGGAAGGGTTGAGGGAAGTTGGGTAACTGGCACATGTTGTGGCAGTCTTGTGTCAATGCAAAGGTGGCAATATTCAAGTAAAACATTATTTTTGTTTGTTTGTAGTAGTAGTCTGAGATCGTCTGAGTCCAGGTAAATTATCAGCATGGTTTCATTTGAGTATTTGCACAAAAATCAGATGTAGACTCATGTAGTCGAATTTGTAGTCACATTGTAGTGAGACATAAGCAGGTTCAATTGAAGGTTCAAATGGTGGGGACAATGTAAATTCTTGGTTTTATGTAAGGTGTACATTGGAGATATAAGTACAAAGCCAATAAGTACAAAGATTATAGTATGGAAAATTGAAGAGGTGTATATCAAATGTTCAAAGTTCTAAATGCTTCAGTCCAAACAACATTGGTAGCTTTTGAATTTTCTTGACCATGAGGAAAAAGAATTTTTATGTTTCTGGGATGAGTACAACATGACAAAGCAACATAAAGTTGTCCATGAGAGAAAACAGAAGAGCTCAAATTCAACCCAACATGCTTGACTGTCTGACCTTGTGATTTATTGATTGTCATGGCATAGGCTAGATGAACAGGAAATTGCAGACGACAGAAAGGAATGGGAGAATCTTGAAGGCCAGAGTCAAGGGCCATGTGGGGAATGAAGACCACATTGTTGGCATTATCTCCACCTAACACTCTACACTCCAGAATCCAGCAAGTAGACCTGAGGAGCCTCAAGCGAGTACCATTGCAAAGACCATTCATGGGATCCTGATTGCGCAACAGCATGAGTGGTGCTCCAGTTTTAAGCTCCAGCTTGTGAAGGGGAAATCCAGAGGGGCTAAAGGTATTGAGGACTTTTGGTTGGATGTACTCGTATTGTGGCTCTGTCACAGAGTCTGCACTAAGGTATGTGAGCTTTTCCTGAGGTGCAACAGAGCCTAGAATGGTGGCATTGACTTCATGGACTTGTTCATTCCTGGGACTAAGCATGGTACAATCCAGAAAATATTGATCAGGAAGGTGCTCATCTTGGGTGAGAAGTTGGGAGTAAAGGGCATTGATAAGGGATGCCATAGTGTCGCCACAATGCATGTGCTCGGGAAGCATCATATCTCCATCTTTTACACCTATCTGCAATAGTTGTTGGGCCCATTCATCAGACTCTGGATCTTGACCTAGACGCATGTTTTGGTGAAGATAATGAATGTTCATTCTTGGCCATAGATTGGAGTGGGTAAGAGTGGCTGGGATGATTTGTTCTCTTGAGCCATGTAAGATAACAGGAAGTGTTTGCCTGAAATCTCCACTGAATAGAATCGTAATTCCTCCAAATGGATGGTTGGGCTGATCCAACAGGTCATGAAGAGTACGATCCACAGTTTCCACAATGAAATGATGCTGAGAGGCTGCCTCATCCCAAATGATAAGAGAGGTGTCTTTGAGAAGTTTATGAATGGGATCATTCTTTTTGATGCTACATGTGCTTTGCTCATGACAGGGAATGGGAATTTTGAAATGTGAATGTGCAGTGCGACCACCAGGAAGGAGAAGAGCTGCCAGACCAGTAGAGGCCACACAAAGAACAATCATGTCTCTTGCACGAACACCAGCAGCAATAAGTTTGGCCAAATAGGTCTTTCCACATTCACCACAACTGTGCAGAAAGAAAGAATCTCCATGGGAGTTGAGAACACTATCTATGACAGCATCATAAAGAGTGATCTGTTGAGGATTGAGAGTGGGAAGTTCTCTGTCAACTTGTTCTTGTTGTTCTTCTCTGTTGTAATTTCTTTGTTCAAAGATAAGTTGGTTTCCTCTGTGACGGCCCCAGTCATTCTGTGATCTAGGCATGGAAGGGAAGTTTTCCAATCCTTTTCCATGTTTTCTGAGTTCTTGGTCTATGAGATGCAACCCATAGTAATGGATTTGCTCCTGATTGGGCTCAATGATGTTAAAGATATGAATGAGTTGACGTGCAAGGTCATTACATAGATGATCCTTTGAGGCTTCCCATAATCAATGAGGATCCACAGGAGAACAATGGACCAGAATGACAATGAACAAATGGTGTAGCTGATAGCCTGTCTTGAAGTGAGCTGCCTCCTCTAAGCATAAAAGCCATTCCCTGTCATCTTGCAAAAGCCCATGTGCACGACAGGCCTCTTTGAAATTCTCATGCACATGACCCTCAACAGTACAAAGATCTTCATAGGATGTAGCACCTATTAATGAGAAAATATGAATGTTATTTCACAAACTCATAATGATTTATCTCACCTTTGATCACTGTGAGTAGAAGATGGAAGTGAAATGCTTCACCGGCAGAGGGAAAAATAGAGTACATGCGTCCAATGGCCTTGTATCTTTGACAAACCATCCAAACAGCACAACCTTTGTTCCAAATGAAATGCTTGGGAAAATCTTGATAGAGATGATTATGTGCTCCAGCAGCAATGAGGTCAGGGTCTTCATTGGCTTTGAACCATCCAAGTAGTTGAGTGTCCTTGACATTGTTGACCACATTCTCAATCTCTGCTTCAGCTTGGAAAATCACAAACTGACGACCAGGAAGATGGATAGGTAAACGGTAGACAGCTGGCCATTCCATATGCATGGGGAATTCAAAGATGTTGTGACAGGCTTGAGTGGATGATATGTATCTGGCATCAAGATAGGAGTGAATTTCATTCTCCCCTTCAGTTAGGACAGTGGCAGGTGAGTATCCAACTGGCTTTGCTGCTGGGTACCTGAGCTATTTTCTTTCCACTCTTTTGTGTCTTTGGGAAGCATGGACTTGAATCCATTTGCTTCTGCCCAGGCTAAGTATGCATCCCAGTGATGCCACTCTATATAATGCTGCAATGTGGATATGTCTGGGACAAGTGCTACTACATGTGTGCACATCCTAAACATCTGTTAAATGTGAGTTACAAACACTGGATTAAGTCACTTACGAGCAAAGTTTGCATTGATGTAGCTTCTTGCCATTATCGTCGAGGTAAATGGGTGAGAAAAACTCGTTGATGTCATAGATACAGTTTTCCCATGCTGGTAGTTCATTGATGCCAACGACCTCGATGTCCTCAAGGAGACCAGCTGCGTCAGTCATGTCCCGTGGTATTGTAGATGTCGGGACTGTTTCAAGTCAATGAGTTAGTAGATAATATAAGAAAGTCATGGTACTCACCATCGTGATCCTCTCAAGTGGTCTGAGTGGCAGATTGGATGTTCTGGCCCTTCTGGCATGCCTTTTTGAGACTATAGATGGAGAGTCAGTGAAATGAAGAAGGATTACAAGTGGAACATACACCATTTGTGTGACCCCACTTCCTTTGGTGGTGAACTCTTATCTCCATCACTTGAATCTTGATTGTGACCATGACATTGATTGTTAGCACACAGGCCAGTCTTGCATTTGTGGTTGGGTAGTGGTGGTGGACTTTTGTCTGTGGGGTGTGTCGGGTCTACTGGGTTGTCATGGAGGACAGAAATGCTTGCCACATCAGGAGTGTGTTGGTGGGAACGAAGCTCAGGTGTGGCTGCATTGTCTTGATCACGTAGTTTAGCCGACAGAGCCCCAGTCTGCTTTGGTCGAGACTTTTCATTTTCCATGCCAAGCTTGTACTATATAGGGATGAGTGGGGTAAGAACAAGCGAAGTGCTATATTTGGCCAAGACCGTGGGTCCGGTGGCTACTTAATTATACAGTTGCAAGCCCAGGCTTAGGCCCAGGCCAAAGGTCAACCAAAATGGAAGCCCAAGCCCAGAGCCTGATAAGGCCTTGAGAAGGGCCAGGCCAGGCTCAGGCTTCAGGGGCCAGGTCAGGCAGGGCTCAGGGCTTGAGCCCAAGCCTTGCACATTACTACTCACAATTGTAGATATCGTAGTTGTGTTCTACGGGAGAAAATGTCTCCGAGAAGTAGGTACAGGGATGCAGGTCCCTGTTGGAGTCTGCCTGCATCAAGACAGCTCCCAAGGCAATGAGAGAGGTCATGACCTTGAAAGGCTATGAGGGGTCCAGCATGTAGAGGACCAGGTTCAAAAGCAACAAATCCTTGAGGGATTGAAAGGCATATTGCTGTTTGGGGCCCCATTGCCACTCAGACATCTTTTGAGTGAGGGCGTGGAGGGGGCAGGTGATCTCGAAGAAGTTCAGAATGAACTTGCGGTAAAAGTTGCAGAAACTGATGAACAATTGGACTTCCCTGACAGAGGTGGGGCTCTCCCAGTCACGAATGGCAGAGAGCTTGGTGGGGTCCATCTGGACAACACTGTCCTTGATAACCATCCCGAGGTACTCAACATCTGAGACGTTAAACGAGCACTTTTCAAGCTTTAAGTGTAACTGGTGTTCTTGCATCCTCATGAGGACACAGCGGGTACAATCTTTGTGGAGTGTGAGGTTGTTGCTGTGAATTAAAAGATCATCCATGTAGATCATCAGCCATCCTTCCACAATCATGTCACCAAAGATGTGATCCATGAAGGCCTGGAAAGTCGGGGAACCATTGTACATTCCAAAGAACATGATGAGGGGTTTGAAGAGCCCAAAGGGAGTGATGAAGGCGGCCTTCCATTGGTTGCTGTCCTTGATGTGGATGTTGTTGAATCTCCATTGGATATCCATCTTGGTGAAGATAGTGGAGTCCTTGAGACAATCCATTAAATCCGAGATGAGGGGGAGGGGATATGCGTTCTTGACTGTATGCTCATTGAGGTAGCAGTAGTCCTGACAGGGGTGTAGCTTGCTGTCTTTCTTGTTGACAAAGAAAGGGGCCGCCTGAGGGGATTTTGAAGGATGAATGGTCCCCTTCTTCATATGTTCCTCAATAAAGTGGAGGCAAGCGGAGCATTCTGTCAGGTTGAGAGGGTAGGCTTTAGTGCGGCAGGGAGAGAATGTCTCCTTGAGGTCAATGGTATGGTCAAAGTCACGCGAGGGTGGGATGAAGGTGTTGAAGGGCTCTTTGAAGATGGAGGAGTAGGCAGCAAATTGTAGGGAAAGTTTGGGTTTCTCCTTTCTCACGGCAGCAGCGAGCTCCATTGAAAGGGTAATCTTTTGTTGATGATATGTGGGTTGTCAGGAAAGGCAATAGAGAAGTATTTCTCCAGGTGACAATGGAGACTGTCCTGATGATCATATTTGAAGTAGTGTACCAGATATCTCTGGGCTTTGACTATAGGCAAGTTGTGTCACAGTGCAGCGACCCTGTTGGGAATAGTTACCTATCCTTGGGCCCAGCCAATGGTGGGGTTGATGTTGATCAACCAGCGGATTCCCAGAATGACGTTCTGAGCTCTGCAGTTTATGATAAAGAGTTCTCAAACATTTTCAACATTGCAGTAGCGTAAGGTCACCTTGACCTTGAAGTGTATTTCCCCAGCTTTGTTGTGGGTTCTGTCCACATTGCTGACAGAAAGGGATTTCTCCAGCTGAGTAACAGGGAAATGATGGCGCTTTGCAAAGCCCATGTCTATGAAATATCTGGTTGCTCTGGAGTCTATGTGTTACAGATTTTCCCATAGAGGATTGGTTATCAGCTACATCACTAGAGGAATCAGACGGCATGTTTTCTTTTTCTTTTCTTCCTTACAAAACACCATTACACGATGGGTTTTCTTCTTTAGACAATTACTTTACTTGGCCAGATGTCAACCATTTGATTCCTTCTTCGATGACTGGCAGCTGGTTCAAGAGCAATCCTGATCAGTGGCTATGATTCCTTCCTCTTTGGGCTCCTCAGATTCATTCCTGATCCACTCTGTAGGAGTACCACATTGCCTTTTACATATACTTCCTTATTCGTCTTGTGGCTCTCCACCTTCCTCTTTCAGATGACTCTTTTTGGTAGCATCCTGTATTCATACATAGCTCACCACATGGACCACCGCTTCTCCTTCTGGATGCCTTCTATATCCAGATAGATTCCTTTTATATCCATGGTCTTTACATATATAAGTTGCTTTGTGACTTCCATGTCCCTTAACTAGTTCTGCACAATTCAGCGTACTTCTTAGTCTCCACTTGGTGTGAGCCCTTTCACTAACAGTTGAGGATCCTTAGCATTGGCAGACAAGTGCCCTCTTTCCTAACCTGGATGTTGCTGCGCTTGAGCTGTAGGTCTCATACTTCTCGAGATAAGGTGTGGGTAAGTCATTGCCGCCTGAGCTCTCGACAAGTCTTGTTGGTCACTAGTTGCAGTACACTCTTGTGTAACACTATGAGTGTGGTAGTGTCGGCGATTTCTCCCTGTTCCCGGGCATAGAGTGAAATGGGAATAAGCATTGCTCTAGAGGCTCTTTGGGATGCAAATACAGGTGAGATGACATGAGAGGGGCTACATGCCAGCATAGGCCCTTGATCTAAAAACCCATTCTGGTTGCAAGCAAAATGCGGTTGACCTGATGTCCTTCTTCATCAAGGTCTTCTTCAAGACACACCTTCAGCATTCTGAGAGCCTCTGCAGAGTTAAGTCCTTGTGCCTTTACATAGGTGATCAGAGGGTCCCCTGGTAGTGGTTGCACTACCATAGAGCTCTGATTTCCCATGTTCTAGGTACGAATAGTCTGTTGGCGGCACTGCGGCAGTGCATAGTGTGGGGTGGCATTCCTGGGCGATCTGGATCCTTTCCTGTGGTTGGTGGAGCAACATTCAGGCTGATGGCAAATGAAGCACTTGTCATTCCTCAAGTGCTCGGTGCATTCAGTGGGGGAAAGCCTGATGGAGTCAACGTCCATAGCATCAGAGTCTCTCAACCAAGAGGGGGTAGAGACGGCAGTGGAGGAGATGTACAAGTGTCGTCCCTTGCATAGCTATTCCATCTTGATGATGGTGTGATAAAATTGGGAGGCCTTAGCCAACCAAGCCTCGGCCATCTCTGGCTTGTCAGGAATGGCTGTCATCATTATGGCGAGACGGGAAGAAATAGCTCACTTTAGGAGGTCCTTGAGTACCCCTTGGTCAGAGAGTCTGCTATGGGCGGATTCAAGTTGGAAAGCAGTCTGGAAGGCATCAAAGTTCCCATTGAAGGGAGGTCCTTCCATTCATATGTCTTGAAAAGTCATGCAGGCTCTGTCCTTTAGGTTGGTGGGTATGAACACTGTGGAGAAGTCTGTGACTAGGTCTTCAAAGATCTTCTTGGGGGTAGTGGTGTCAGGAATAGCGTTCAGCTTCATGTAGCAACCTTCAGAAAATACCCACATAATGCAGTCACATTATCACAATGCACACGAGCAGCCCAGACTGACAATATCACCATGCACATGGAGAACCTGTTGCGGGCCCAGAAGGCACTCATATATACGTGGGTGGGCCTGCCTGAGCAGGGGGAGGTATGAATTGTTTTCAACGAGATAGGCCCAGATGGTGTATAGGAGCCCACAAACCTATAGACAAGGGAACCTGCCAAGGGACAGGGTATAGAATCCATATACCCATGTGGACCAGGTGAGCAAACATGAAAGGGCCCGCAAGGGCATAGCGGACGTCATCCCAATCACATGATTGGGCCCACAGACAAAGATAGACAGGGTCACATAGAGACAAGTAGGCATATTGGATGGAAACAGATCATACAAACAGGCCCATATCCAAATACAGACCAGATGGCAGCTGCGGGAGCATTAGGTCGGCAGGCCCAGAAAGATAGTTGAATGTAGCCTAGGAGAGACGAGCAGCCCATATCAATATACGAACCAGGATGTGCGGGCCCGCACTGGCATAATATATGGAATCTCGATAAGATGTGCGGGCCCTTGTGTGCTCGGCGGATGGAAATACAATCAGCTGGGTGGGCCCACATGGGAATGATAGCCAGAACCTTGATTAGATGTGCAGGCTCGTGAGTGCTTAGCAAATAGACATGCGATCACATGTGTGAGCCCACGTGAGCATAGTATTTGCAACGTCAATTAGACATGTGGGCCCACACATGCTGTGCGGATAGAAATTGAATCACATGTGTGGGCCCGCACGGGCATGGTGGATACAACCTGGATGAGATAGGCGGGCCCATGCATGCATTGTGGATGAAAGTTGAATCACATGTGTGGGCCCACAGGGCATGGTGGATGCAACTGGCAGGCCCATGTATGCTCGGTGGGTGGGAATGCAATTACACATGTGGGCCCATAAGAGCCCATTTGGAAACCCCAAAACTGCAAAGTTCATTGTGAGAATCCCAATGTCTGAGTTTCAATCATTTGTGCCGTGCGGCATTGTCCATACTGAACCTACAGGGGTATGAGTCCTCGTCTCCGGGGGGCGGAGATGGGTTTTTTTTTTTTTTCTTTTTTTAAACGACCTCCCTTGGATACCAAAACGCTTCGTTAGAGTTCCTTGGTTCTCAAACGTATACGACATCCATGTCAGAGCATGAACTACGCGGACGAGCATAGTGGATCCTATCGGACAATAAGGCGTGAATATGAGTGAGCCACAGATAAGGGACATGAAGTGCACAGGTATCTGGTGGTTTTCAAGTCATGATGGAAAACATCGTGATCGTTTTAAGCCTGAGCATATATCTTTCATATAGGTATTTATTTGGTGTTCTCTTGAAAAACAGCTACCATCATTTTCCATGCCTGCCAAAGCCTCATGGGGCCACCTGCTAGGTGGTCTTGGTCTTTCACTCCTTAAAAGCCCAGCTCTAGCGGTCCTCCCTGCTTTTGTACGCTTATACCAGAACAATCTACTGGTCCACTTTCATGCCCCCAGCTTTTGTTGCCTTCTTTCACGTTCCATGTACTTCTCTCCCCCTTTTGGCACACACCAGGCCCACACAGCCTTTGCTCACTTTGAGCCATTATCCTTTGTTCACTTACAAGGCCTTACCTACAGGCTTTGCCCGACATGTGGACTATAAACATGGAATAAGTAAATAAAAAAGATATTTATTTGAACCTTCATCTGTTTCACTTCCCTCAGTCATTCGCAACCATCTTGGGCTCATGTAGTTGCAGGACTGGTTAAAAACTGCAACCAGAACTGAACTGGACCATTTAGCAACTGGTCCAGGGGTGGTCATGGTCTTGGTACTTTCAAAAAATTGAGAAAAATGAAAAGACCAGGTATTGGCCCTCTGAGAATCTACTTTCCATAATGTTTGCAGTATTTTAGGTAATTATTTCAAATTTCTATGACCAAAATTGAGTTTGTACCCCCCCCTAAAAAATATGACATCCAACCTGGAAATGGCTATACTGTATCTCGGGCTGTTTATTTGACTGATCCTCACAATTATTGGACCACAACACACCAGGCGTCTCTTCTACGTTACATACACTGATGACAAAGTGTGAATTGTGTGAATATACCTATCTCAATTGTGATCTCTATTGCAGATGAGTAGATAACACTTGTAGATAACATGTGATGCGAAAATGATCATATCTTAGTTATTTCTGCACTGATTCCCATGAAGATTGAATGCCCAGAAAGGCAAGCATCTAATCTAAATAACTGGTCCGAGGGAGCATTGCATGGGTGTAGTATGTGTATTAGGAGAAAGAGGAGGAGCTGTTTGAGGAGGAGTTGGAAGGGACAATGGGGGTGAAGGGAATGGTGAGATCAGGTGGATCCTGTTACAATCACATTTCACATTATTCTTTCGCCTTCCTACTCAACACTCTCATCCACTATACAAGATACACAATATCTATTACGGCACTCTTTGCCTCATGCCAAGGCTATACTCAGGACCTTATCCTATTGACCACTTCATTATGACTCACTATGATTCATTATTAGACACGTGTTATCTCACGATGTCATAACCCATGCACAACACACGTGTATTCACATGTTATCTCTTATCTATGATTCCTTATGACTCATATCTATTATTAAAGCAGTGCTTATCTTATAAACATGCTTATACCGCATTGTTACAGCACTGTTTCCTCATGTCTTTATCTATGACTCATATACATGCAGATACCTCATGTTATCTCACCTTATCTACCAATCAGGACACTCATACTTATCTATGTATTCATACTCCGATTGTAGCTCCGATTGTACTTTTAGTATATAAGAAGTGAATGCAGCACCAAGGGAGCTCTAACAAAGTTCACCTTTGGATATTCCCCATTGTCTCTCATAGACAGATCTCCTCTGTAGTTCTCGCCTCACTGGTTGGATTACTTGCACATAACCCTAACACTGAACCTTTACAACCTCTCGCAAGTTACCTATAATCCACCTTTGTTCTAGGTTGTTACAGATCCCACTGCCATGGGAATAAGTTGAGTGGCCCAAGGGAATCCTAGCAGAATACGAGGGGATCATCCAGGGCAGTGAGACTGGATGTGTCCAGGGGACCAGACAAGGCAGATGGGACATTGATAGTCCCGATATTCAACATGGATGTGCCTGAGTTTGTGGTACTCATAGCATGCTGTAGGGAATAGGTATTCCCTGTGCTCACATAGCACTTTTCTGCACCCTATTGTCACTCAATCCCAATCCTGATCTGTCTGCTTGCCCCAGACTCACTGATACCACCCATCTGCATGCTCATGCTCACCTGGATCTATCTTTTTCACATTTCTTTTATTCTGCCTTATTTTCTTTTGTTATATTTCGCTTTATCTGTACTTAGCACTCACAACCCTTGCAGGATTAGTGATTCTGGTTCCAAGATTTTTAGTTTAGTTATCCTTGATTAGGATGAGTCTGAGGGTATTTCTGGGGGACCATAAAACTCACTGTATTGACAAAGGTAGCGGTGGAGGTCCTTCAAGGAATGCACAGGTCTTGTTGGTGGATCTGGCTGGTGAGGGCCAAGAGGAGAAGGGTGTTGGGTGTAGGCCTATAAAGGTCAGCCCAGATGAGGGCGAGTTGCTTGTTCTGGAGGTATGCCACATAGAGGGTGTGCAGAAGGGAGTTGAGGTCAAGATGGTATTTGATGGGAAACACCATGCTTGGGTCGAGGGTGTGAAACAACCTAGAACAAAGACTGAACTAGTTGTGTAGTTGAGGTGTGAATAGAAAATGATGTTCAATCAAAGAGGTGAAAACTCCAAGAGAACTTTGTTAGAGTCCTCTGATCTGAGTATGAACTATGTAGATAAACATAGCATATCCTATTGGATGATAAGGTGTGAATAGATATGGGTCAAGAGGAGTCATAGATAAGAAACATAGCCTTGCACTGCCATGATGAGTTGGTAATAATGGAAATGAAAGATAAGAGGACATGAGGTAATGGATGCTGTGTTTATGTGGCAGCCAATCAGATATGATCCTTTGGACAGCCTTGGTATGAGGTGGGATATGCTGTTATAGCATTAGAAAAGATTGAAGGTATAATCCATAGAAGGTTGAAATGTTGAGATTGTAACAGGATGAGCTAGTGCATGTGTTACAGTAGTCCCGGGTAGGGCCTAGCGTAGACGCAAAAGCGCTAAGTACCAAGCGGCTGCGATAACTCTAACAACCACCACTTGATACGTGGCGCGCTGTAGGGAATAGGTATTCCCTGTGCTCGCATAGCACATTTCCGCACCCTGTCGTCACCTGATCCTGATCCTGATCTGTCTGCTTGCATGAACTCATCCGGATTGCTGTATCTGCACCTGTTTTGCCTCGGACTCTTTTATTTTATGTTTGATGCTCCTTATTCATACTTAGCATTGGCTAGACCACGTCACGCAGCCCTTGCAGGGACGTTCGGGTGCCTCTCAAACTTTATACCATACAAAAACCTTCTTCTTTTATCATTATCCTTACTTAGGACAAGTCTGAGGGTATTCCCGAGGACTATAAATTCACTGTATTGACAAAAATACAGTAGCTTTTTGCCCGTGTGCATCTGTCTCACATCATTTTCGGTTGACGTTCGTTTTCTCTCGCTCTCCTCATGTTTTATCGATCCGGATTCGGACTGCCATGTCCGCCTTTCTATCCGTTTTAATCCGGATTCACCCCGGATTCATCTCGGACTACTCAATAACCATTCTTCGTCGTTCACCAACTCAGTGTTGTCCCTGGGTCGAATGGAATCGCATTCCTTCACCCTCTTTCTATTTCTTTCAATCCCCCTGAGTATTGCACTACAGCCGGGATTTATTACCTTCAGCGCTGCAGAGTTCAAGGAGGGTTACTGGTCAGCAGATTGCTACCAGTGAGACGAGTTAGAACTTAGGACGTTGCCTAAGAGTGTCCTGTTGGGAATCTATACCTGAAGGACTGAGACTGCCCCTTGTGATCGGGGTGGACCGAGATGCTGGACGTTGGTCGCAGTGACAAGGGATGGCTTAGGTTAAGCCCGAAGAGGAGCAGTGATACTAGCTAGATTGCGTAGATCAAGACTGAGGTACAGGAGTATCACTGTGCGGTATTTATACTACGAAAGTTGTGCATGGACCAACAGTCCAAAAGGGTGGCCAGGAAGAGCAGAACAGTCAAAGGGCCAAAAGGAGTCATGTGGGGCGGAAGCACCGGACGGATGAAAGAGTAAAAGGTAAAACGCGGAAGCTGTCCAAATGACAGCGGAAGTGAAAGCGATCCCTACCGGATCAGGAAGTAGAAGGGGAGAGGCGATGACGGAACAACGGGTTGGGCCGGCGTTGCGTAATCGGATCAGCGGAAGAAGGAAGGGAAAGGCGGGGCAAAGGATTAAGCCCTTGCTGAGTAATCCGAGGCAAGGGTAAGCCTTGTGGATAGAACGTAGGAGGTACCTGTGGTACCGAGCATAGTGAAAGTAGCAAATAAAGCAAAGAAAAAGATGAATCGTAACATTACCCCCCGACTAAGATCAAAGCACCATGCGAAGATCATCTCTAGAAATTGAACGAAACCCTAACAGGGCTGCCCATAATGTTGGTGTAACCCTCGTCATCAATAGGGTCGTTGCACGGCGACGCGGAGTGGCGGTCCGGGGAGGCAGAGGAGTGTCCGGAGGGATGGCGGAGTGGGAGAGCTGGGATAGGGGGACGGCGGGTGTGGCGGCGTGCGGAGGAGGATGAGGAGCCATTGGACGAGGAGGAGTTGGACGGAATGATGGGGCATGGGGAACGACGGTTCCAGGTGGATCCGGCTGCCACCGGGGTAAGTCGGTTGGCCAGGGGAATCCTAGCGTGGATGCGAGGGGGTCGTCCGGGGCAGCAGGACTGGATATGTCCGGGGGACCAGGTAAGACAGATGGGACATTGGTAGTCCCGGCATTCAACGCAGATGTGCCCAAGTTTGTGGCACTCATAGCAGGCCTTGTGGTAGCGTGGGTGGTCCTCGGGGAGGTTGACCTGACCGGTCTGGAACATATGTTCTGCTTCGGCTCGGTTGCAAGCGTCGATCTCTTTGGGGGAGAAGGGAAGAGAGGAAGCGGAGGGGGTAGACGGCGAGGGAGTGGAGGAAGCGAGTGGTTGGTCGAGGCGGAGGGAGAGTTCCGCCTGGTAGCAGTGGAGGTCTGAGAGGAATTCACCCATTTGCATTTGGAATAGGGTGTGTTTGAGGAACGTGCGGATTTTGTCATGGATCTGGCCGGTAATGGCCGAGAGGAGGTGGGTATTGGCCATTGGCCCATAGAGGTCGGCCCGGACAAGGGCAAGTTGTTTGTTCTGTAGGTATGCCAAGTAGAGGGCGTGGAGAGGGGAGTCGAGGTCGAGATGGTGCTCGATGGGGAACACCATGCTTGGGTCCAGGATGAGGTTTTGCATGTGAGCGAAGTAGTTGGGGGTGGGCGTAGAGGCCCGGATAGTGTGTGAATGAAACGGCAAGTCTACCGCGACGAGAGGAGGATGAACATGGTGAATAGAATGAGAAGGGCGAGTGCGTATGCTTGCTGTTCCCCATCCTGCAGAAGCGACCGCAGAATCAGCTGGAGAAACGGGTCTGGTGGAGTCCATGAGGGAGGATTCGGAGGAGAGGGAGGGAGCATCTGAGGAGTGGAGCGATGGCAGGGGAACAGGGAGCGGCAAGGCGATGTGGGGAATGTTGACGGTGGGGGTGAAGATAGGTACCAGCGTAGTGTCAGATTCGAAGTCGGGGATGGAGCAGGAGCGATAGGCCATAACAGTTCTGATGTGGACTGGTGGCGGTCAAAGCAGTGAGCGTGGTGGTTGAGGTGGTGGAAGGGCTGAAAGGTGGGAGACTGAGGGGAAATCCTTGGAGTGGAGACGTTTATAAGTGTCAATGGTTTCCTTGGCATTTCCTAGGTTGGCCTCAGGCTCCCAAGAGTCGTCGGAGGCGGAGTAGCCTTTCCAGCAGATCAGGAACTTGCAGTTGTGCATGTTCCAGGTGTGACGAAGGATCCATTCGATTTCATATTCCTCTTTGCCGGCTATAAGGTCCGGTGGGGGTTTTGGGAAATTGGGTCCATAGGTTTCCATTTCCCGATATGGGGAAAGGAGCGAAGCGTGGAAGACTGGGTGGATTTTCCAGGTCTTGGGAAGGCGGAGACGGTAGGTGAGCGGGGAGAGGACCTCCGTGATGGTAAAGGGTCCTTCATGGCGTGATGCGAGTTTCGGGGAGATGAGTTCCCGTTTCAAATTGCAGGCTTCCAGCCAAACCTGATCGCCTTTTGAGAAGGGTTTGAACTTCCTAAAGGAGCGAGCTTTCATGGCTTGCCAGGCGAGTTCGTGTGCGGCGAGGGCTTCATCACGGGCAGCGGAGAGAGTTTTGAGGCGTTCCTCAATGGCGGGGAGTTTGGTTTCCGCAATGATAGCGGGTAAGGGACGGGGTTTGTAGCCCATCATGAGGAAGAATGGCGATTTGCCAGTGACGGAGTGGGGGCGGTGGTTGTGTGCGAATTCAGCCATAGGGAGTAAGTTGGCCCATTTCTCTGGATTGTTTTGACAATACATGTGGAGGTAGGTTTTGACTTCTTGATTGACGCGTTCCGTCTCACCATCGGATTGGGGATGGTAGGCGGTGGAGAGGGAGAGGCGGTATCTGATGAGTCAGGAGAGCTCTTTCGCGAATGTGGAAGTGAACTGCGGACCACGGTCGGAAATGATCTTGTTGTAGAGGCCGAATCGTGTGTAGACTTTGTGAAAAAAGAGGCAGGCTATACCTGCAGAGTTGGCGGTTTTCACCGTGGGGCAAAGAATTACCCCCTTTGTAAGGCCATGGTCTACCACGACCATGAGAGAGTCATAGCCCTCCGCGGAGACGGGGAGATCCGTGATGAGATCAACGGATATGTTCTGGAACGGGCGGGTGCACGTGGAGGGAATCGGAGAGAGTGGAGGTGTGGTCGGATGTGTGTTGACCTTGTGCTGTTGACACGAGGCACAACCGGAGACATAGGAGCAGACGAAGGAAGCAAGGCCGGGCCACCAAAATTCGGCGGTGACCAGCTGGCGAGTTTTCAGAAAGCCAGGGTGTCCGGCGGTGTGGGAGTTGTGGTGGCGAGCAACAATTTGTTGCCAGAGTTCCCGGTTAGGCGGGATGTAGATGCGACCTTGGTAGGTCAGGACACTGGCATCATAGTGCCAGTCAGAGAGGCGGGAGCAGAATGACGGTGGGAGGCCACCATCCATGGTGTTGAGGGTATCCAGGACAAGTGGATCCGCGGCTGAAGAGCGGGAGATCAGGTCCTGGAGATCTGTGGTAACGAGGTTGACAAAGATGTTGTCCGGAAGGAGTGTGACATCTTCGTTATCTGAGTCTGAGGTGATATGATCGGGACGGCGGGAGAGCGTGTCCGGACCGTCGAGGAGTTTGCCTGGCACGTGGGAGAACGTAAGGTCAAAGTCAGCAAGGTCGAGAAGCCAGCGGGCTTGACGACGGTTGAGGTTTTGGGGTTGTCGGAAGTAAGTGAGGTTTTTGTGATCCGAGAAGACGGTCACAGGAGTAGCGCTACCATGAAGGTAGTGGCGCCAGGCTTTCAGGGATCTAATGATGGCGAGGAGTTTGCGGTCATAGATGTCGTAGTTCCTTTCCGCAGCATTGAAGGACTGCGAAAGGTAAGAGCAAGGTTTCCAGTCGCCGTTTGAGTCGGTCTGGAGGAGGACACCACCCGAAGCAGATTTAGAAGCATCGGTGGCAATAGCGAAGGGTCTAGAGGTATCCAGGAAATGAAGTACCGGATCAGAGGTAAATGCCTTTTTAAGGCATTCGAAGGCGGTGATCTGGGGTTTGTCCCAGACCCAAGGTGCGTCTTTCTTGGTAAGATTGATGAGTGGGCGGGCTATGGTGGAGTAGTCCGGAATGAACTGGCAGTAGAAGTTGGCAAAGCCCATGAACGACCAGACATCCTTGAGCTTGGTGGGAGTGGGCCAGTCGGCAATGCCAGCGACCTTGACTGGGTCCATGGCGAGCGATCATGCTGAGATATTCTACTTCAGTGGTGGCGAAGTGACATTTCTCAAGCTTGAGGTGAAGGTCGAGTTCCTTCACTCAAGCGAGAATGCGTTTGGTGCATTCGGTGTGCATAGCGTCATCCTCAGAGAAGATGAGGAGGTCATCCATGTAGATGACGAGCCACCCTTCGGCAATCATATCGTGGAAGGAGTCATTCATGAAGCATTGGAACATCGCGGGGGAGTTGGTCAGTCCGAAGAACATGACCGTGGGTTCGAAGAGACCGTGGTGTGTGATGAACATGGCTTTCCATTGGTGTCCATCCTTGATGTGGATGTTGTTGTAGCCCCATCAGACATCAAACTTGGTGAAAAGCTTGGCATCCTTCAGCTTATTGACGAGGTCGGAGATGAGAGGAAGGGGGTAGGCGTCACAAACAGTATGTTTGTTGATGTATCAGTAATCTTGGCAGGGACAGAGTTTACCATCCTTTTTCTTGACGAAGAAGAAGGGAGAGGCCTGAGGGGAGTTTGAAGGGCAGATCTTGCCTGAAGCAAGGTGTTCGTCGATAAAGTTGTCAGTGGCCTTGCGCTCGTCAGGGGACAAGGGGTAGACCTTTCTGACCTTGGGTTGGAAGGTGTCCTTTAAGTGGATCTCGTGATCGCAGGACCTAGAGGGGGGCATCTGAGTAGAGGGTTCCTTCGCAAATATGGATTCGAATTCCAAGTATTCCGAAGGGAGGGTGACCTTGGCTTTGGTAGCCGTGGCTACGAGGGCGGTAGCGTTGGTGAGCTTCTCCGGTTGGGTGGTCCGAACGAAGCGTTGACCCACGTGCATGACGCGGTTCACAGAGTGTTGTACAGACTGGGTCGTATAACGGTGGCCAGTTTCTGTACCGAGGTAGTCAAAGATTTTGCCGTCCCAGATGGGGTTGACATCAATGTGGCAGGTCGGGATGACCGGCGGCGGGTGAGCGAGTTTGGCGGAGTGGCGAGGTTCATCATGAGTAATAGGGGGGAAGTCGGGTTCAGGAGCAGTGATAGTGATGGTTTTGGTGACCCAATCGATGGTGGGGTTGGTCGCCTTGAGCCAGGGAAGGCCAAGGATAACGTTTTCAGAACCACAGTGGATGATGTGGAACTTCACGTGTTGGAGTACTCCGCCAAGAGCAATCCGGAGGGTGGTGGTGAACTTGATGTCACCGTTTTTGTTTGAAGTGGAGTCCACGTTCTGAACCGGAATGGGTTTCGGAAGGCACTCCTTGGGAAACTTGTTCTTCTGGACGAAGTGCCAGTCGATACAGTTTATCCCGGCTCCGGAGTCGATGAGAGCGCGGGTGTCGACGTCTTTTGAGGTAGCAGTAGCATTCAGTCTAATGGGGATCTGCATAGATTGACATGCTAACTCAGCTACTAGTACATGGGTATGAGAATGGGAAGATACTGGCATCAAATCGGTCTTCTGTCTTAAAAACCTGTGATGGGTTCAGGGGCGTTCGAGTTGACTTTGTTGATGCTCATAGAGTCATCATCGTCGTCCTCTATCTCCTGCAAAGCAGGGACAGGTTCGGCTTTGGGTTCGGCTTTTTTCCGGACCTTCTTATTAGGCGCGGGAGCAGAACGAGCGGAGTTGGTTGTAAAGACCAGGCAAGAGGAGGTGCGATGGCCGGGTTGGTGGCACCGGAAGCAGAGGTTCTTGTCAATGCATCGCTTTCGCTCAGCATCGGTCATCTTGTTGATGCGGATAGAGTCCACGTCCATAGCGTCAGGGTCTCGTTCCTTTTTACGGGAAGGAGCGGGGGAGTCATGGAAGACAACAGCAGTGGCGGGCTTCTTGTTGCGACGAGTGATCTTGTCTGTGTGCTCCCACTGCATCTTAAAGTGAATGGCCTGGGTGTACCACTTGTCGATGGTCATAGGTACAGTGTCCATTCCCTGGATCCTGTGCATAAGCAAAGGGGGAAGGCCGGCGGCGAAGAAGTTGATCAGAACTGAGTCTGATCCGGTGAGGGTGGCAGTGGCAACCTTGTTGTGGAATGAGAAGATGTAAGAGGGGACATCCTCGTTGTGGGTTACCCGAGTGGTGGAGAGCCAGGCGATGGCGTCGCCCTTGGTGTCGTGGTGTTCGAAGTCCTTTCAGAACTCCGTCTGCCAGTCGGTCCAGCTCCCAAAGGAGCGGAGGGGGATAGCCTTGGCACGGAATGTATCGGCCCAAGTCTTAGTGGATCCTTCCGTCATAAATGAAAGGGCAAAGGCGACACATTTGTTATCTGTGTCATAGATAGGGTCATTGACGAAGAGGTATGTTGCTACATTGTTGAGCCAGGGTACGGCGCGGTCATAGGACCCATCGAAGGTGGAGGGTTTTCCGAGGCGAAGCTCGACTGCCTTGCTAGACATGTTGCTAGATGAGGTGGTTGGTGTAGGGTTCGGGGTTGGTACCGAAGGGAGAACCACAGAGGGGTTTGGGTTCCTGTTAGAGACTGTGCGACTCGGAGGTAGCCAACTCCGGATCTCCGGAGTTGTAACGTCGGACGGGACTTGGCTTCACCGTATGTGGTGCGCCCTTGTCACAGTCTGTCCCTATATTTCGGACGTGCGGAGAACGGAGGTAGATATATGACTCAACACATAAAGTGGAGTCGAGCGGAGTAAAGACCGTCAAGGTCTTACGGAGTGTTCAGAGTGAGTCGTACAATAAACTAATATTCAGACTAAGGGTACACAGTCAGGGTACTACAGTTTATATACTCAGAGTGGAATGGAGATTAGTAACGGAGTTGGTAAGAACTGAGTAAGACGGAAGATCAGGAAACTACATAGCCGGAGGTAAGTCGGGTACTGAGAAAGCTGGAGCTGTGCTCGTAAGTGAGACACAGGTTATGTACTAAAATAAAAGAGGAGACATATGTACGTAACGGAGGTCCGGGGTCGCGGAGTTGCATCCTGAGGGAGATCAACCCAGAGTTATCGTCTAAGAGAAACGGAGTTATATCCGGAGGAACGAAGAATGGAGTGGTATATGACAGTATCCCCCTTTTAGGCCTGAACCCTTGAAGGCCTTTAGCGAGGAACAATAGTCAAGCAGAGTCAAAGCACAAACAAAGCGCGAGTGGGTGAGAACATGTTTGATGCATTCAGTGTGTGTCACATCATCCTCAGAGAAGATGAGGAGGTTGTCCATGTAGATGATGAGCCATCCTTTAGCAATCAAGTTGTGGAAGGAGTCATTCATGAAACACTAGAACATCGCAGGGGAGTTTGTCAGTCCAAAGAACATGACCATAGGTTTGAAGAGGCTACAATAGGCGATGAAGGCAGCTTTCCATTGGTGTCCATTGTTCAAGGCTCCCATGCACAAGAACAATCATGTGTATGTCAACATTCTAGTTCCCCAATCTCAGAAAGATGCCAATGCAATGGGTGGCCATACTGAGTTGTTGACCATGTCTTTCCCACTCTCTAGAATTCCAAATACCACCTTTGGAACACTCAGCAATGCCTCTGGTTCCATGTATATGTATATCTGCTTCCCCCAAATGATCCATAGAAATTAGATGACACACAAACAGGCCAATCACATACCAAAGGAAGTCCTTGACTTTTTTAGGAGCACATCTTGCTCCCTGCCATACATTAGCATGTCAATGCCAGCAGTGCTCCTTGTATATCCCTCACTCTAGACAAGGTCCAATTTAAAGCTTACAAGGGCAAGAGCAAAAAACCTGGTCATTCAAAGGCAGTTCCATTTACCATGGACCAATTGAAAAAGATTCAGAGGAGCATGGAAAACATCATTTGATATAATCCTGAGTAGTATTTGTTATGATTCATTCTTTTCCTTTCCTGCTTTCACTACACTCAGTACTATAAGTACCTCACTATGCTCTATTAAGGGCTTAACCCTACACCTTCCTTTTACATCTACTTCTTTCTGCTAGTGCAACTCCAGTCCAACCCATCATTCTGCTATTTCTTATCCCTGACCTGCTGTTGGTCCTTTCTTCCCATCATCAATTCAATAACTTCTACTTTCTCCTTTTCATCTTCTTTCTGTCTGCTGCTTCTGCATTGTATGCCCCCTTTCAGCCCTTGTGACTAGTTTTGCTCTTCTCGGCCAACCCCTTGCCCTGCTTTGTTATCACTATATAAACCTTCAATGATTGAGTATCATCACTCCTCCTTGGTGTCATATCCCATATTTTCATCAGTCTAACTCCGAGATCTCTGGAACAACTCCTTGACAACTCCGATACAATCTCTCTCCAGACACAACTCCTGATTCTCAGACTTCATACTTAGAACTTCTCATTTCCTCTTGTCTCCTTTCATACTAGCATTACATACATTTGTAATACTCTTGAATCCTGTGTCTTGCTTAACAGCACAGCTCCAGCTTCTGTACTACCCAACTCACTCTGGTTACATATGTACTTTCCCAATATCCCGTCTTACTCAGTTTCTTACTAACTTTGTTACTAATCTCCATTCTCCTCCAAGTATATAAACTGTAGTACTTCAACTTTGTACCCTTAGTCTGAATATTAGTTTCTACCATCTATTCCTCCAAACTCCATAAGACCTCGACAGTGTTACGGTAGTTCCTGGTAGGACCTAATGTAGCCGCAAAGGTGCTGAGTAGCAAGTGGCTGCAATAACTCAAACAACCACCACTTGATATGTGGCCCACTGTTTAGTTCAATAAAGGAGTCTGGTCAGCATAGTTGCTACCAGAAGGAACAAAGTTGGACTCAGGAAGTTTCCTAAGTTGTCCGGTCGAGAATCTATACTCTTGGGACCAAGGGTCGAGGATGACTTTGGGAGAAGTCCAAAGGAGTTGAGTAAGCTTCAGCTAGATTGCAGAGAACAAGACTAGAGTACAGGAGTAACTCAACAAGCTATTTATACGTAAGAATGGGCACACGGACCAACAGAAGAACAGGAAACCAAGAAAAGCAGAACTGGTGCAAGTGGTCACAAGAGGAAATTGTATGATACGAAGGTAACGGATGATGACGAGGAAGAAAATGAATAAGTGTTCAGGTTGAGCCAATGCTTAAGTAAGAGCTTGAAATGGAATGAGTACAGATGAATGTAGGAAGATACTTGAAGTATCGAGCATAGGAAGTAGTACAAGTGAAAGAAAGAAAAGAAATTGTAACAGACAGTCTTATCTTTGCTTGACTTCACTTCAGTGTTAAGTCTCACCTCTGACCTCCAACCTCCTTTCTCCAAAGTAAAGAACAGACTCTTGACAAGGGCGCACCACATATGGTGAAGCCAAGTCCCTCCAACCAAGACTAACTCCAGAGTTCCAGAGTTCATACCTGAGTAGACCCAGACTTAATACTTGGGCTTCATCTAAGCCATCGCTCCATCACTACAATCAACATCTAGCTCCTCAGTCCACCCTGAACACAAGGGGAAGTCTTTGGTCCTTCAGGTATAGATTTCCAACAAGACACTCTCAGCAACACCTGAGTTCCACTTGTCTCACTGATAGCAACCTGCTGACCAGTAACCCTCCTTGAATTCTCCAGTGCATCACACATCTAGTGGTGGTTGTTACAGTTATTGCAGCCACTAGATACTTGGTGCTTTTGTGTCGGGAGTTAAGCTTTGGGCCAAGACATCTCTTGTCAATCCAAGACAAACAATCCCTGTGGATGTTCTCATGGAAGGCATCCCTTGCCTAGACTGGTCATATATGGTGGACAGAGACAATGGTGAACTCCTGGTCAATCTTGGAATCAGTGTCCATCCTATCTGTACTCAGAAGGTAGTAGGCATATGGAGACTTGATGCTTTGAAGGCATTCTTTAGGGCTGGTGGGTTTCAATGAGGTAATGTACACCATACCTGCACTCTTAGTTGATATGGAGGAATTCAATCAGAGATGCCACAAGAGAGAGCAAGACAAACTCATGTGGCCTTCCAAAGCACTTATAACCTTAGCTATGAAGTGGTCAGACCAAATGACAACCTGCTAGCCTTTGCTATGGACAAGGATGGCTATGCATTAAACAATATATTTATAGAGGAATGCACTTAGGTGATTTTGATGTACTTTAAAGAGGCAAAGAAACAATCATATGGAGTTAGGGATGAATACAAAATAAGTGGAATGGCTATGC
Source organism: Chiua virens (assembly GCA_019787685.1). Classification (NCBI taxonomy): domain Eukaryota; kingdom Fungi; phylum Basidiomycota; class Agaricomycetes; order Boletales; family Boletaceae; genus Chiua; species Chiua virens. Next base: position 195,389 of record JAHNUO010000036.1, read on the forward strand.
AACATGTCATGGAAGGGTTGCAAGACAAGGCAAGTTTCTTTCTCATCTCCCATATCTGTCAAAGTTTACAACAAGTGTTCCAAGTGCAACAATTCCTTGAGTCTGATCTCATTTTGTGGCTTCCTTCAGACATCTGGTTTAAATTTTTGTCTAGATGAATCAGGGCACTTCAGCTCACTCAAATAACCCTAAAGAATCTGAAGCCTTCAAACTTAGGGATCATATGCCATCTCATCTATTGCACCTCTAGCACACCTATCATTCTGGACTACCATGTCCAAGAATCCATGGCACTTCTTCAGTTCTCTTGCTTTCTAAAAGATACAACATGTTCTTCTTGTTCAATTTAGATTTTCAACAAACACCCATTCTATCCACAGTGCAACAAGTTGACAATATGGATATTCTGAAACTCATGAATGCCAAGTTGAAGAAGCAGGAAGGTCAGCTGGCATGACAAAGCCTCTCTATCATGGATGATTCAGAGCACTTCCCCATTGGAAGCATGCCTACATGGATGACATTATCCAAGATATTTCAAGAACAACCTTGATTGATTATGTGATCCTGGATGTGGTCCAGCAAATTGTCCTTTCTGGAGCCAGTGGTAGGCAAGCTCTTTGTGAAGTTCACATGTCAACTTTGGATCCAATTGGAAGATGCTTGGTTCATAGAGCCAGAACATTATCCAGAGCCAACATCATTAGAAGAGGCCATTCAAGCCTGGTCACTAAACAATACATTCAAGACCCTTAGAGCATGCACATACAAGGCCTGCAATGCAGACATTCCAGGCAACACAGGGGCTGGTTGTCATCATTTCAATTTTGTAGAGAGAATGTATGTCTTCTTTCTAGATCTAGCTCAAGACACAAAGCCCAGCAATAGGTCTCCTTGGAACATCTTTTGGACAAATCCAGGATATATCCAGGAGTATTCATAGCCCCAAAGATGTTTGAAGTGACAGATCAACTCGGAAAGATTTTTTCCCTGCTTTAAATACTACAAAAGTCTACAAAAGGAAGTTCAAAGACACCTGGGAGAACCTGGAGTTTAGAGCAAGACAAAGTGGTCTTGACAAAAAATCCAAAGTTTTACAAGATCACAGGTATATCTATAGAGACCAAGCTAAAAAAGCCACAAAAAAAGATGACACAGGTGCTAAAAGTTGAGGAACAAGTTACAGCATGATATTTTCAAGCATGCTGGATATGAGGAGCTGTTGGCAAACAAGGCATTGATTACAGAGAGGCAAAGATTGTGAGAGCAAAGAAACAGGAAATCAGCAAAATCAAGAAACAAGTGAAAACCTCTAGTAAGACAATAAGCAGCAAGCTCTCAGATGCAGAATGAAAGGGGGGACAGAGAGGGTAATAATGGCAACAAGGAGGTGGTGGAGGAGGAGGAGGAGGCAGAGAAGGAGACAGCAGTTTCAGAGGAGCAGGAGCAGGAGAAGGTGGAGGAGCAGGAGGAGCAGGAGAAGGTGGAGGAGCAGGAGGAGCAGGAGGAATTTTATGATCATTGAATGTATAATATCCATTATATTGACCTCTTGATCATGCAGGTGATGTTAACTCAGCTATAATTTAATATCAACTATTCTTCAAATATTATAACAATCTGACAGGTATCTATGTTTTATTGAGTTGATCTAATCTAGATCCCTCTTCCTATCAATCCAATATCATGATCAATCAAATTAAAATAGCCCACCACTGGTTCAAACAGTGTTTCCCTGATACATAACATCCTTAGACCATGATAGAACAATCAGACAGGTGTCTACATTTGATTGAGTTAATCTGATCTAGATCTCCCCCTATCAATCCAATATAATGATCAAATTAAATTAGTACAGTCCATCACCAGTCCAAAAAGTGTTTTCCCAATGTATATGACATTATTAAACTGTAACAGAACCATTATAAAGGCATCTGCACTTTGTTTGGTTTATTTATCATACTCTTCCCTCAAAATTCTTAAATCATTTATAACTCATTATTCTAACCACTGTTTTCTCTAACATTTGAACTGGGACATGTCAATGGGTCTATCCATATGCCCCAATAGTTATTTGGTTCGGAAACCTATTTGTCATTTGTAATTACAATTACTCCATCCTTTATATAAACCATGATGGCATGAGAAAAGAAGAAGAACAAAACCCCATTCATGGGGGCTACCCCATAGGCAGCACTGCTACGCACAGTGCAAAGGGGTTGGCTGGTTAATTCAAAGACTCCTTTGACTCAGAATGACCAATATGCCTGAGTATGGCCACACCTCTGATTTCTCTTTTTGTGGTAAACAAGGCCATCCAAATATATGTTTGTTCAAAGGGCATCTGCAGTTCAGAACATTCCTGTTTCCTAAGGGCTCAAATAGATTTTTGGGCATACTCTAACTAGAGGTTATCATAATGTGAAATGATAGCAAACTAGCATGTTGTTGTATAAAGAGAAGTTTTAACAACCACGTATTAACCAAGTACCTACCTCAGAAACTGCAGCTTTAGTTGTGCTATATACTCGAGATGTTAGATCTATCCATCTCTCAGGCTTCTCCTTATGCAAAGTTTCCAACCTTTGAGTAATCCTAACCTTCATTTTCTCAAAATGTGCTATGGCTTCAATGTCTGTGTCATCAATCTGCTGGAATTTTCCAGTTCGCCATTCTTCCAATGCCTTTATGATCTATTGAAATATAGTTAGAAATTCAATTGCTTGTTAGAAGGTTGGTAATTTAATTTTAACCTGTTGGATGGCAATGGTTGCCTCTTCTATAGTACATCCTCCTGGCAAGGGGGTGGACTGAGGAGTTGGACCCGAAAAACCAAAAATCAAGGTCTTCATGACTTGCTCCAACGTGATATCACCAATCTGCTCAGAATTCAAGGCAGTCCTGACAGGATTGGTCTATATGTAAATTAGTACTTGACCTTGTAAACAATAAAGATATAGAATAAAGCAAAACACATGCCTGAATATTATAGAATGGCCTGTTTGTGAGAACCATATCCACCATGCTCTGGTTTTCCTCTGATGAATTTTTGCCTCCTAACTGGTAGTGTTGACAAACTATAGCTCGTGCAACATATAATGCTGCATCTTTGTTTCTTTCAGTTTGGAACATCAGAGGATTGGCATAAAGGTTACACGTGTTGTCATCAAACTGGATCAACCCAAGAATCACTTGATAGGCCCGACTGACTTGCATAAGTTGCAATGCAATCATGAGCGGCATTTGTAAGGTGAATAGAATGCCACCACTGCGCCCATAGTGAAGATTGGATGTAGTCATTGTATGCTGACCTTGTTGATCAAAGACAGTTTCATCGGGGGTGGTTACGAAAGGATGAAGGCGGGGGAAATACATGCGGAGGAGAGCTGTGATAAGATCACGTAGGAAGCGGCACGTAAGCTTGATGGGAAATTTGACAGTACTCTGCTGTAAAGCACAGTTAACCATAGAACCATTCCAAAGGCAAGCTTTAAGCCGATTTTGAAAGCATTTCGCAGTGGGAAAAAGGTGTACAAAAAGAAACCGTTGATGGGGCTGATACTGAAGTGGATCTTCAGAGCGGTGGATGATCTTTGAAAACACAATTGTTAAAGGACGCAGTGCTCCTAGGTAGAATAAAACCGCCTTGGAAAGAGAAGGAGCAATTTGCCAGACACTTTCTCCTGTCCTCTTGTCTGTCTGTTTTGCTTTCGGATTCCCTAAGGCAAGGGCACCATCCAATATGAAAAGATTACGTCCTGTATCTGTAGTATCATCGTGATCATATTGAAGGACTGCCATTTGAAAGTCTCGGGGAGGGATGCCGCTAGACTGAACAAGAGCAGCACATAGCAAGCTTTGAATACGCTGATCCAATAACAGCCAATCATTTATGGCCTTGAAGTCGTAGTCGCCAGTTTTCCTATTGAATAGTGGATGAGAGTTATCCGAAGTTCCTAGAGTAAGGAGCGTTTGATGGATTGCTTGCAGTATAGATTTGAAGCGTTCAAAGTTGGGTTCTTGGAGGAACAGAGACCGTCTCTCGTTTAGATCATCTGAAAGTGTTGTCCAATTGAAGACCGTATAATAAGTCTGACATGTGAAGGGTAGAGCGAGAAGAATAGCACGTTGACAATCCATAATAGAGGCCAAAGCTACAGACTTCAGAGTAGCAAATGGAATGTCGATTGTTGAACCATCGGCGACTCTAACAAATATAGATTCTCCTTTTCTAGAGCAGGTAAACCGTGCAGTACTGCTTTCCTGCCTTGCAGTTGGAGCAGCAGCCATCCACGTTGCCTTCATCCTGGTGTAGGGTGTTGATGACTCCAGTGGTAAAGGTTTTACCCAGATTGCGTTCTCCCGAAGGAATCTATATCACTTTGTTAGTTTTTAACTCTCAATAAAATGGTACGAAACATACTTCCAAAGACCTTGTCCTTCTTTTTGAACATTGTCAGCCTCTTCGTCACCACTATCAGCGTCAATCAATTCAAGTAAGGTAGCTAATAAAATGTCCTTGTTAGCCAATATAAGAACGTGAGGTCTGGATTAACATTACCTGGGGTTCTTGATTCTCCACCGCTGGATATGATAAGCTCGGGATCACCACCCACTACATCTGTGAAAGCTTCTTCGGCAGAGTTCACATCTTCTTCAATTTGATCTGCGACGTCATCAAGCTGATCTTCTTCTCCTTTGGTAGCTATGCCTCTTTCCTCATTGTGCAAGAATCTAGGAGCCGTTGGTTGGTCCAAATCAACGCCTGGCCAGTGGAATGCACTATGAGGCACAAAGTCTAGGGCCCTGTCTTGACGTAGTCTTGCATCATGAAACAAAATGACGAGAAACGAGTGTTGTAAGGCAGCACAGTCTTGAGTGAGGGAATTCGCCAGCTGAAACCGCCCATTCCGGAGTAATGAGCCTATGCAGAGAGCATAATCGGTGGGGCAAGCGACCTTTAGTTCCATAGAAGGAACTTCATGTTTGACGACAGAAACCAAGAGGTTATGAAGATGAGTTAAAGCTTCTACCGGTTTTGGCTGCGTGGAAGTGGTAATCAGGCTATACAAAGAAGATAGAGCGGTCTGTTGAATTCTTGGGATAATTTTCACAAGAGTTCTCAAAGAACCCAGCTTCGCTTTGACAGCAGTCTTATCCTTTGTTACTATGAAATGAGTGATCCATAGCAGAAGACAAAGTGTACGCTGAATGGGACGGGCATAGCGGGCATATGTGGGCTCCTCCAGACGTCGCAGTTTGGCTTTTGTACTAAAAAGGTAAAGGTGAAGGTTAATGGTCGTTCCACTCAAATAGAGAGTTTGAATGTACCCTATGGTCAAGCTGTTCCTTGCATCCAGATGTAGGGTAAATGCATAACGATTTCCATCTAGAAGATATCCTGGAACCAAGGAACAGAGCCAACGTAACGATTGATAGAACTCCTGATCACTAGGTTCGATATCCTCCCGATGCTTGAGCAGAGGCGCTCCACATATTACATAGAGTGTTTCAAACGGACAATGCAAGGATTGCAAGAACTGAGGCCATCCTAACTCGAAAAGAAAAGGAGCAGAAGGAGCCGATGTACGCTCTACTTCCTCTATCTCTCTTAAACTCTGGGACGTTATACTATGGGGAATACCTGGCCCCTCTTCATCATTTGGCACCCAACCTTCTGGGAGTTTGATGACGCATGCATAGTCAGGATCATTGCTTGGGATATGCTTGTATGGCCTAATAAGGTAACGGAAAACGACTTCGGAACGCCTAGGGACTTTGATACCAGGGTGTTTGGGTTTGTAGCTTGCTCCATTCCCGTGGTAGTGATGCCTTAGTTTACCAGCCCAATCCCCAGAGTACGTAGTGGTCCAAAAGCCACAACCCAGCTCTGGACACATATACGACGGAAAGACAGGTAGGCCTGGAATAGGCTGATCGAGGTCTTCTGGAAAAGGGAACATGGTGTCGGTTGAGACAGAGTGGGAGCCTAGAATATGTTCTGAAAGTATACGTCGGTCGGCTTTCGGAATAGCATACAGGTGTGGATGTTTGGAGTTAGGCGTCAAATGTTTGAAGATGTCCTTGGGCCGTATAAATCCTTGACAAGGACGACAAAGAAAACCCATGGACGTGTATTCCATCTGCAATCTTTCTACAGCTGGGCAGGTGGAGGAGCGAGGGTAGGGAAAGTCGTAATGCGCTGACTTGTCCACATGCAGATCCTGGAAACATACTATGGAATTCTTCGCGACGACCAGAGTGGCCTTGTCCTTCGTTGGTGGAACAGGAGGAGTTGGGAAACCGTAGCCAGCAAATTTGACTGTAGGGTTTGGGGCAGAATCTGTCTCATTTTCTGGTTCTTCAGGCTGATACTCTGAGTCTGGAACACAAGGGACGTCAAAAATTGGTTGAACTGAGACTGAAAAGGACTGACCTGAACATGATTCGGACGCAGTACTGGATTTACTGGTGGAGGCTTGGTGAACATGATGAATGTCCTTGTACCAGGGGAGTGATTCCGCCCTAGGTAAAACAACCCCATCAAAAACAATTTTCCTTGATTTTACAGAGAGCATAGGTGGGGATGCACTTCTCCTCCTTTCATAGGATGTGGACATAGTGTTGAACGAAGATTCAGAACCGCAAGGGACTAAATGTCGTAAGTGATTTTGCCGGTACATCTTCATACAGTTACAGTTACATTGTAGCGATACATTAAGCCTAAAGCTCTTGGGCTTGAATCAGATCCTGCACCAAATAGCACTAATAGGGACCCAAACCTATCATTTTGTTGCCCATCCTCTGAGACGGCAGAACCTCAATAGCTTTCTGTACCCGAAAGTCTGAGGTGGAACGTGGCATCCTTAAAAGCCAAAGCTAGTAGATCACTCAGTCTGAGACATCGTCATTGAGATATAACATTCAATTTATGATTTTACTAGCCCAACTACTTGCCTTCTCTAATCAGGCGATGCATGCTACTAGGTGGTAGTTTGAGACGAAAAGTCCGAGGACGAAAAGAACGATACTTCCAAGATGCGGAGGAATCGGAATACATCAGGTTTAAACGTATGGGGATGCTGTACAGCGGTAATTCAGATGATAGATCAATGCTAACAAGTGCCAAGAAGAAACCCAACGTGCGACACGGAGCGAAAGAATTGTGGTCCATGGGATTGATCGCTGTGACAATATCTTGTCGATCGATTCGTTCATAAAATCCTTGCGTAACGTCAAGTCAGCTTTGGGAACTTGGCCATGATCGCTTCGCGTGCGGTCCTAGATGCGATAAGCATTGCGAACATGAATAGACAAAGAACAACTTACTTCTTCGTCACTGTCATCAAATCCTGCATACTCAGATAATTCCTCAATGCGTTGAACACATCTTCATCCGTCGGATTTGGGTTCATACTAGGTGCTGAATTGGCAGCAACCAATAGTAGCTTCCTTGGACAAGTAGGGGGTCGAACCACTAGGGCTCGCTGCTTTCTTGTCCCATTCCGACCCCCAACCATCCTTTGGGTCGTCAGTATATGCTGGTCTGCGGATATTCAGTGAGGGTAATCCGCTTACACAGTACGGCATCCGTTGGTTTGGGTCACGATATCTCGACCCATGGCTACCCACACGAGCGGTGAGTAGATTATTGCGACTCGCGTTGTCGAACATGTCGTGTCCATGTGTGTCCGTGTGAGTATACTCCATTGCGTCGTCTCCAATGGCACTTTCATCGTCTTCGACAGCTTCGGCGGGGACCAAACGCCTCTGTTCCTTCTCAGCCACACGAACGGGATCTTCGACCACCTTCCATGCATTATACAACAACATAATCGGTGCCCTCCTTCCATCCGTTCGAAGCTGCGCATTGCCGGATACGCTCTGGGTCTGAACCACGCATTGTTGGTACGTACCGTTCGCAAAACGCACGCTGCTGCAAGTCAATGACGAATTCCACACTGCGACGAGCAATGATTTCAGGGATGAGGAGTGATCATATCTTTGCCTTCACACGGCGCTTATCGAATGAGTTGGGCGAGTTGGAATCGTTGGGGCGGATACAGGAGATAGTCCATAGCCGTGTGCGGTCAAATGAAACGAATATCTCGGAGAGGGCATAGTTGAATTGCGTGGAGACAGAGTATATCTTGGTGGAGTCCAAGGGTGGATGTTCTTCGTTGGGCATACGAGCTGAGCCGTCCGGGGATGCGATGGGTGTGACCTGACGAAGTGGGCGTGACGAGACTTGAGCTTGGACAATGGATATTTCATCTTCCGAGTGCTTCTCAGCGGCAAGTGAGGGACCAGACACCAACTTTGCTACGAACGGATCCAAAGAATGACGCAGCAGAGTGACAAATGCCGAGTCAAGGATGTCACTGTCCTTCTCGATGAAAGACGAAATATCGTACGTGCAGCCTCCGCTATAGTGGTTGATACCAAACAAATTCCTGTCGTTCTCGCCTCCTTGACTAGGGCTCGCCACAAAGGATCCATGCACGCCATATCTAGACACGATATCTTCCACTTTTCCATCTCCCGCCTTTCCCGATCTGTAGGATGAGGATGCTTTGCTCAAGCTGCCAAGGATACCGCCAGGCTTGCGTGTCGCACGTTCACTAAGCTGGGAACCACGGAGGAGCTCAATGCAAGCCGAGTTATCCACGATAGCAATCGTTGGAAGGGAGATCCCATCACCAACGATGTGGCCGTTGTAACCAACGCTGTCCTCAAATATGTTGTGCAAGGCATACGATTGCACGAACTCGTCTGAGAAGTTGATGCAGAACTCATCAAACCCGTTTTGGCCGAGGGCGGAAATGAGCGGAGCAGTTCCCGCAACCATCATTGAGCCGGTACCCACGGGACCACGCGTCTGGAAACCAGGACAATCGAAGAGAATGAGCTGGGTGGTGGGAAGGGCGTCTCTATTTGGGGGAGCGATCTTGTGGTTGGCCGTTTCGACAACATATGCGAAAAGAATGGCGTAGAGATCACGCATAAGCGTATCACGTTGGGCCGCACTCTGTTCGACGAACGTAGTTCGTCTTATTCGTCAAGGCCTGGCCAAGGTCATCCGCGGCGATGCCAAGGAGGCGTGTAACACGTTCAAGGATTGGAGCGTTGGAAACAGAGGCAGAGACATCCCTAGCATCGGCCTCTGTGAATTGGAGGTTGCTCAAGAGGAGAATAGCAACGAGGATTGAAAAATTGGACGACAGATGCTTCGGCTTGTAACCGAGTGTGCGCATAGCAATGCGCACGTCCTCCATTGCGAAAGCGCCATCACTGAAAGGCCCACTGGGCGAACGGTAACAACCAGAGGAGGCCAAGAGAGCATATTCGGAAGGGTCCTCGAGGTGGAAGTAGTCACGCTCCTGAGGTGCGGCCCCAGCCAAGAACTGGTAAAAGATGCGGTAAGTGCGTTCCTCGTGGGAGAGACGAGCGGGTCTAGACTTGTCTAACGCGAACGGGAGAACTTTGGCTGATTCGATGCGACCACGGTCGTGGAAATGAAGTTCGAGATAACGGTTGTGCCGGGAAGCATTTGGATTTGAAACGGTCTTTGCGTTTCCAAATGCATCGAGCAAGGTGTGAAGGGCTTTAACTTGACTCGCCATGCGAAGCTCTTTCTTGGAGTGGGAAGAGAGCCACAGCACCTGGTCTACGAGGAGACGTAGCGTGGATGTTTTTCCGGAGCCGGTGATACCACTGGACACCAGAATATGAGAGAAAGGGAGGGATAACAGAGAAATTGACATACCGCGTAATGAGGGACTAGGACTGTCTCATGCGACGCATGAGGAGATAAAACTGAGCGGCGAGTTCATAGGGATGAGGTTGAAGGAGGGACAACCCGGCAAGAGGGAGGCTGGTGTCCGAGTCTTTGTAACAGCGTTCTTCATCTTCTCTAGCATTGACATCGTTGATGTTTGTAAGGGATTTGATGGGGTTTACGACGAGGAGATGGGTTGTTCCAATTCTTGAGTATGGCAAATCAGAACGAAAGCGGGTGTCGAGGACGGCGTCGTCGGAGGGGTAGACAGTGGTGGAGTGTGAGGTGGATACGAGAGAAGGTTGTCGTTGTTGACGGCGTGGGCGGAGAGAGAGGCCATTTAGAGGCCCGTAAATGAACGTGAAAGGAAAGAGGAAAAACGAGAATGCAGTTGTCAATTCCAGAGACAAGTCACGTAATACATAAACATCCAAATAGGAAAGCTAATAGGCTGGCAGATCGCTCATTCACTGCGCATCTATCATTATACCAAGTCTCCGGGAAAGAAAGTAGGATAAGTTGCACAGACCATAAGAACTTGTCCAGTAAATCAGAGAATGAACTACAAAGTGCTAGTCCAAGTTCAAGAAAGATAATTATTGTCCATCCATCCGTTTCTTCCATTGATCCACTTCTCGAATTCAGAGTCAGTCTGGAGGACAAAAGAAGCTCGGCAACCAGTGTACTCCAAGTTAAAGTGAGTTGTTTCTGCTGAAGGAAACACAGCAATGTCTCCACACCTCAACTCCAGCACTAGTCCTTGCTCATACATCACCAAACTACCTCCTTCAAACTCACCAACAGGCATCACCAGACAGAAGGCTAAGTCCTTTTTGTCACGATGAGCCTCTGTGCATACATTGAGGTTCACCACAAGTGACACAAATGGGGAGACTGGGGGCCTGGAATTGCCAGGCAAAGTGTGAACAATATGGTTCAGAATTTCATACTCTTGTGAGGGTAGATATTCTCTCAACTACATAAAGTTTAGTCAGGGACTAACTTAGAAGCTCTGGATAAATTGTTAAAAGCATACCATGTTTTCAATCCACACAAAAGTTTCCTCGAATGCTATCTTCAAGTTGTGATAGAGCGTTTGATGGTTTTCTAGTTCAGAGGAAGGATATGGCAACAGTTGGGAAATATTTGTTCTCTGTGCCCCATTCACTTGCAACTGATGTGGATGGACATCTGAGGGAGCGCCTTGTCCCTATTTAAATTGAGATTAGTGAACCAATAACTCTCTTCAAGTTATACCCATTTGTGACGCATCTAAAGGGTACTCACCTGTGTAGTGTACCTATTGTACCAAGCAAAGTGAAGGGATTCAAAAGGCACAGGCCCATGGGACTCTTGTCTTGAGTACAGAATGTCCTTTCCATCAAAGGCACCCACAAGATTGGCTGTCAGATTCTCTTTCAAGCGTTGAGGCATTGATGAACAGACTAGTGCCATCAAACTGTTGTTGGCACAACGTATATCAAGGACCCTGCAAGTGTTAGAGTCAGCCTGAGACAAGTAGTTGATTCATTCTGTGAACCACCTACCTTGCTTCATCAAAGACACTCCCAGACAAGCAAAGATATGAGGTCTCTCCAGACCTCACACCTCCTGGATAGAAAGTTGTCATCTGATCATAAAACCAGTCAGTTATCAAAACTACAACATGTTCCAGAGAGCTCACTCTTTCCTTCAGTTCTCCTACTCCTTCTACTGCCCTTGCTTGTTCTGCATAATATCTTTGAATGTTGGTCCACTGCATATTGTGGGTACGATCACTAGAGCAATGAAATGTGTGGTTTTCCTGATGTTGCGGATCAAAAGTTGTGTTGATGACCATGGCAGGAGGATAAACAGACAGAGGTGACTTGGAGAGATCCAAGGGTAATGCTGACCAAGTTGCCAGTGGGGTTGAAGTGGTTGAAGTACCTTGGTTCTCATTAAATCCAAACAGTTCTCCAAATTCATCGTCAAAGAAGATTGGAATTCTACAAGATTTCCACTCCTGTCGAGAACGTTTGGGGAGCTGGAGATTACTAGATGTTACAATTGGTGTACATTAGTTTCTTCTGAGCCCATGAAGAGAGGTGAACATGACATTACTGAGATTTGAGTTTATTAAAAACTTTGTCTGAGTCCTTTATCACTGTACAGTCCAGGACAGATCCATCTAACCAGATCCTCAAAGGAACTGCCTCTCTGAGTTTGGAAATAGTTGTGATGATAGATTTAACCAAGCATTGAAGCTCTAGGGACAAGCTCAGATAGGGGCTTCTAGTAATAGTAATACTCACCAGGCCTGACACAGTTGGGATCTCTGAGTATCTTGCCAAGCTCCCAGGAAACCTTCACACTGGACCTGGTTATGACACTCTTCAAGTCCATTCCAGAAATCAGAAGGAGCATATAAATTGAACCCCCAGCAGCAATATGGGCATACTTGGTACCTCTAGTAATCCAATCCCCAAAAGTTCTGGAAGAAGGAGCCTTGGGTAGATTGGCAATGTGCTGCCTGTAGAAATCTTGAGAGTTACCCCCCTCGCTAATAAAAATGAGTGTTAACCCACAGTATGAATGCTTAAAGACATACCTCTGGCATTTGAAAGCAAGCTGTATGTGAGCCACCATATAGAAGAAGTCCTGGGTGATCCCATTGTCAACCACTTCCCTACAGAGGTTTACAAGGTCTGCAACTGAGGCTCCCCCAAGGGGGCTCCTGGTTTGCCAAACCCTGGACGATAAATTTTGTGCCCAGGCGCCTGCATTGTGAGAGGGGGAATCAAAAGTGGCAGCAGCAAGGGTGGTAACGAGGGATGCAGCGCTGAGGTTGCTGGAGGCAGATATTTGATTAGTCTGGGTCCACTGGCGCTGAAGAGCTACACCATTTCGGGGACATCGCCAGTTAGCAACTCGATTCGGTTGCTGCAGCCGAATGCCCCTAGGTTCTCGGAGCCGTTCTCCTATGGGAGGTACTGAGCTAGCTCTGTCCGCTTCGGGAGTCACCCTGTCCACTTCGGGAGTCGCCCCAGGGGTTTCCCGAGGCCTAGGGGAGGGTTGTTGGGCTGGCCCGGGATCGAGCTCTGTTTCCCTACCCTCTGTCTCACTTCGCTCTGTGCCCAAACGCTCGTATAGGCCATCCAGAGCAGAAGCAGTCACACCTCCCCAAGGTAAAGGTGGGAGGCTGGACCTGTAGTACTGAATTAACTGAATCACGAGCTGAGCCTCTGCAGCTGTAAGGGAAAACATAAGGGCGAATAAGTGGACAGATGGGCCAGCGAAACGCTGCCCATGGCCGCCACTCAATACTCAGGGCCAGGTTCCCTAGGCGGGATAACGGCAAGCGGCGGGACCGCACGCACGCGAGGTGCGCACGTCGGGCGGACCCTTGAGGCCGTGGTTGCGCCTTTCCAGCGCCAGCTCCTGTGGTAAGTGCTCGAAAGCACATCTTTCGGGTCTCCTAGACTATGGTTCAAAATATGGATTACATCTGGATTAGCCATATGTACGGTACAATAAGAGAACACGAGCTAAAATGTATACGGTCATCATAAACAAAAAGCAAATTTTTTAAAAAGGCATCCAAACACCGGATGAAAAAGGTCAGTATCGCAGCTGTCGCCGTCGGCGGTCCAGAAATGCCGGCTGGTAGCGTGAAGCTGGTCTTGGCAGCAAGGCAGGAACAAAGTGTCGTAGACGCGACTGTAGACGAAGCATCGACAGGTAGGCTCTGTTTAAGTGCTCGATAGAGTTCGAGGAAAGCACTGCACCATTTATGCACACGTATCGTCGTGATCTGTGAAACATGGCAAAGGTTAGGATCGAGTATGGGCCGGGAGACAAACCTCTTTTGTCCTTAGGACGCAATCGTATACTACCCTCCGACGTGCCTGACTTGTGCGCTGTGATCAGTAGCGCAAAAACGCATTGAGAAGATGACGTACCGACGTATGCACCGCCTGCTCTCGCCTACATCCTCCCGAACCAAATGTCGCGCGAGAACTCGCACAGCGGGCCATGCAGTCAACTGGAATTTGGCGGGATGCACTCCCATCAGGTTCCTGCAAGTATCCAGGTCAACGAGGTTCAGGTCGTGAAGATGTGGGACGTACATCGCAGAGTTGGTCGTAAAGACAGGATTCCGAGGTCGATCTTGTCTACCAGTAAACCCGTTGTGTTGTGAAAAGGGTGGATTGTCGGGTTGCTGTCACGGTTGTAACAAAGAGACGAAGAGACGTCACAAATCGGCAACGTCACTATAACAAACAAGTGGCTGTGTTGCACAGGTGGATCCGTGGCATAAATGACAAGCCAAGCCGTTTGTACAAGTCATACCAAATCATACATATACATATACCTCGGCTCAAACAACGTAAAATCTGTCCTTGTATAACTCAAAGTTGCCAAATCCCATGCATTGGCCCCACCCTCCTGCCGCAACCACAAACTCCAAATTGTCTGAGCCATGCGAGACATCGTTCATTGCCGCATGTAATGCTGAGTCCAAGCGATGGACCGAACGGAAGGGCCTGAGATACTCTACGACACCGATCCACATTCAGAACACAGGTGTCGTATTAAGGGAGGTGATTCAAGTTGAACGGTTAGATCGAGGAATACAACAGTCCACCATGGCGAGGAGAGAGGGATGAGAATTGCAAGGTGCAGACTGTCCGCATGTCCAGCTTCCACTGATGGTGAACCGATCAAGGATGGCCTCGGTGAGAAAGACGGTCGTCTTTCCACCTTCCTCGTCTTGTTTGAGACCAAAGACTTTCGCCCGCACGGCGTAAATGCGCTGTCAGACTGTCGTGATCTCTGACGAGCATGGGTGTGAACAACTCGGTGGCACTGGAGGCATACATGTTGATTTGGACCCGAGACCCGCGTAGACATGCCATTGGTTGGCGTAGGCCCGAAGCATGGTGTTGACCTTGACAGTTTCGATACTCTGATGTAATGGCCATACTATCGTGAGACATAAGTATGTGTCGGTTGCAAAGGGAGAAACGTACGTCAGGAATGCGGCACGAGTGACTGCTCGAATATCGGCGGTGACGATACCGTGTTCCTCGTAACCGAGGTACATGTAGCGTGACTTGAAGTACCTGAAGATGTTTTCCACGGGCCGTACGGACTGATCTGGGGCACGGCGATTACCTAGTTTCAAATACGAATGGCCGGCCGGAGAAATGGGTCGGACCGTGGAAGGAGCGTATCGAAACGACATGAGGGCCTGTTGGGAGATGTTCCTCAAAGGCAGCGTTTTTGGGAGCCTTGACAAAGTTTTGATCAGAGACGAGCAAAAAGAACAACGGTCTGTCAATATGATGCAATAAACAGAATGGAAGGTAGACATACCGAGAGTTGTGGAATTGTCTGTCTATGCCAGAGGTAAACAACGTCAGCTCGGTGAAACGATATCCACCTTCTTGCATGGGTGGGGACATGGGGGCTGGTAATAGCAACGGTGCCCCTTGGGACTAGTTCGCGTATCAACCAGGCTGAAGGACCTGAGGAGTGATTGGGTTGGGCGTGGGGACAGATGACGAAGGCGGTTGCTACGTTACCTGAGTACTTGATTCCCAAGACTTGGTTGGCTTTGAAGCGTCCTTGGGACCTCGTTCACTGCTACTCCAATGTCTCCGCCATTCCTCGGGCCGCTTGCCCCAACTCCCAAAAAAAACCCGGCGGTATCTTGTCCTTCAAAGGGATTATGGGGGTTTCTCGCCAACCGAACTGTGTTGCTCCTGCCTAACGTGTTGCTCCTCGACAGGTTCAACGCAAGGGCTGGTGATACGTTCGCAGGATTTGGGACTGATTGCCACCGTCGCGAGGCAAGGATCGCGGGTGTGTCAGGGCGAACGGCAGTGCCGACTTGAAGAGTGGGTCTTGGCATGCTCGAGAGCAATACGGCGTGCTATGATCTGGTCTGCGCATAAATGTGCAAGGTAAGGATTTACGGAAATGCATAGATAAATGAACGACAAACGAGGTGCGGGCACGGTTGCGCTTCTGGCCAGCGTTTTGCTCATCCTCTTTATTCCCCGGA
Source organism: Chiua virens (assembly GCA_019787685.1). NCBI lineage: Eukaryota > Fungi > Basidiomycota > Agaricomycetes > Boletales > Boletaceae > Chiua > Chiua virens. The sequence goes on from JAHNUO010000036.1 coordinate 211,216, forward strand.
TCAGAAGCTTGTTGCACTCTCTTTACGCCTGTGAAATCCGTGAATGCATCGTTGGAGTCGTTCGCTGCGACCTGTTTCTATCGTGATGTAGGTAAGCAAGCTAAGCATGGGTAAGACGACAGAAAGAAACTGACAGTTTTCCAAGGTAATCTTTACTCTTGGAATTCTTGATTTTGTTTTCCGACGGACGATAGAGCACACCAACGGGCTGAGTGATGTTGGATAGGATGAACAACACTGAAGACAGTGTATCCCTCCCCACGCTCTCAGTGTAAACAGGGTTTCAGCGGAGAATAGTTTGAACTTGAGGCCGATTTGAGCATAGTTGCTAGAGAGGCAATCAGCCCGAGTGCAGGAGTGTGACGGGAACGAACATGGCCTCATTCCCACGTAGGAACAAGATATAAATCTTGAAAGACCGTGCTGAGGTTGCGAATGGAAATTTTCCCGTCCTTTCGCCCTGTTGCGAGATGGGAACCATCCGAGGAGAAAGCAATTGAGTGTCTCTCAGTCTTGTTCCCCTCCGTGACGATGGGTCCAACGACAGTGAGTGGTTGTATCCAAGAAAGAGATCGAGTAGCTGAAGGTGTGCGCAACAACGAAGCCCATTGAAATTTGGCCTGGCTTGAAGCTGGACGTCAACCCCCAAACTCCAAGAACCTATCAAGGTTACCTGATTGGCACAACTTGAAGGAGGCAGCGAAGGCGCTAGAAGCACAAGTCATTCAATGTCACGGATCACAAGAGACTTACATACCGCTATGTAAGAACAGGCACAAGGCGAAACTGAAATTGGAACAATTATGAGTCAAGACGCAGTACTCAGTACTCAACACTGCGGAGAAGTGCGTCGGGATGACCAATTAGTCAAACTTTGAGTCGTACGCATTATGTTTTACCGAGTCTGTACCCGCCTTCCTCTCTTTTGCGTTGACGGCCATTTCGTTGTGGAGAGCCAGACCTGCTGTTAATCACGTCAATTCAACGGACTTGTGTTTCGCGTGACATTATCACGTTAGGAAACGAGCCAAACAGTAGTGCAATGAAATGTGAAGCGACCGGGAGAACGACCCGAGATGAGATACAATAATATGCAAGTAAAAAAAAATTCGCCCTCACCCTGAGTCTATGATGATGTTCGGGGCGGCGACAGAACACTCATCTGGCGAATCATGGTCGGGCATGGTGAGATATTCGGCCCGAATACCAAGGATCTCACCCGGCGCTCACGTAGAAAATGTGCACTCTTGATCATGCGTTCAAATAGCTCCCGGTCACTGCATTCAATAGTCTATCTGTCCCAGGGTGCGTATCAGCCAATGGTAATGGAAACAAATGAAGGGAGAGGGGGCTCGCCACCCTGCATGCACAGAAGACTTACGCGCTAACATGAACCATCCGCCTACTCCCCGTTGTGCCGCCTTTGCACGCTGCATCATCAGCGCTGAGCTCAGGTAACGACGTCCACGTCCAATAGAATCGCACGCAGTGACTACTGTTGTAAGGAGCCCCACAGAGAGCACACGTCCAAGGCGATAGAACTAGAATCGGCAGAACAAACGATGGTACCCTTTTGCAAAGTCAGCACGGAAGTGAGAAGAGCGCGATTTATCAACATACAAGTGAACTCGAATCCATACTGCGACAGCACTCTATGCGAACGCTATCTCTGCGCTCAAGATGCGTGTGGCCACTCGACGTCCAGTCTGAATCTTCAAGGGAAGACTGACGTTGAATGCGTCGCGCCAGCCTCGAGAAAGAGTCAAAGTACTCACCTCTCTGCAGAATATCCTGCACGTCGTTGAGCTAGTCAACCTCCGTCGGATTCTGTGGGACTCATCACAGATATCGGTCGCTAGTCGTGGGAAATATGTATGATTGTTGTCCGACAGACTTAAGATGCTGTTACAACCATTTACAGCGCTTTGCATAAGTATTGGCTCTCGCGACTTGGAAAAACATAACACAACAACGAGGGACTTAGTCGAATTTCTACCACTGTGCTTGTACTAGTACCATAGATCTGTAATCGTTGCTCGACGTACAGTTGACCATGTACAAGACAACCTTGAGGCAGGCTTTTCAGAAGAATGGTGTGTGTCAACGTTCCTGATGACCGGTTGCCGTGCTACACACCTGTCCAGTGCAAGAATCATTATCATCGATCAATCATTTACCAGGCACTCAGGCCTCAGGACTGGCAAATCTTGCTTTTTTCAGAACAAGGCGGCGTTGTACTTGGGGAGTAAGTAATGACAGCAGATGAGAGCGAAGACCCTCGATTGGATCCACAGACAGAAACAATCGTGATTATACTGATACGACAACAGGCTCAGGAGCCTAAATGTAACCAACAATACGCAGCGTTATTACGCAAAATCGCCCACTTCTTCCGAGTCGTCTTGATTCTCCTCGATATCGAGAAAGATACGAACGTGAGGCGGAAATGAGACCGACCAAAGAACGAGAGCCACCGTCGTAGCATCCACGTCCTTCAGCGTCAAAGTTCGAAGCTGGTCACACGCTCCGCAAAGCGCCGAGCATGTCGCGAGCAGGGCCATCGCGTCAACACGGTTCAGACAGAGCGACGTCAAAGCGCGCAAGTGATTAAAAACACTGCGGATCGATGTCGTCTCTGCATAGAGGCATCGCAGAGTAAGCTCATCAAGCCGAGACAGCGATACCTGATCCGTCGCGTTCATGTCCACGAGGTGGTCCAGCAGCAACGAACGGTCTCGGGGTTCACTCGGCTGGATCCCAAATACCACGTCTTCAATGGAGAGGACGCGAAGACTGGGCAGGACGAACAGAGATAGGAGGTTGATGGCGTACGTCACATCGATGAAACCGATCTCGAGTTCCTCCAATCGTGGCAAATCGATTGTGTGCGGGTCGTCACGACCGGGAATACCATCTCCATCCATTCGGGGACCCCAGCCGACGATAACGAGGCGCTCGAGCCCTGGGCTTGCGCACAACATGCTCCGGAAATCGGAAAGAGTGGGCATGACATCCTGCGCATGGTACCTCAACTCCAGCTCTCGAAGATCCGTAAGACCGCACCCAATCGATGTGGACACCAGAAAGCGATACGTGGCAGAGATGGGTGAGACTGGCATCGCCCCGAAACCAGGCGATGGGGGTGGCGAGACGTGCTGGGCGAAACAACTCTCCTTGTGCAATCAAGTACTCGTTGCATCTTGCAAGACGATGGTTTGCAGGAGAGGCACTGAGTCGATGGCCACAGTGGATGAGAGGAACGTGAAAATGGGAGCCCAAGTGTCAGTGAGAAGTTCAATGAACTTCCAACGCAACGCTTGAGGTACGAGAAGGCGCATGATGATCTCCATGTCCTTGCTGCCAAAGACATGCGGTGCTTCGTCCCAGTCCCAGGATGGATCGCGAAAGTCCATATGGATATTGAGGAGACGGTCGCAGGAACGGATCAAGCAAGTTACCGTACGCGTAAGTTGGCTCTTGGAGAGTGGAAGCGAAAGGACGATGGAAGTCCATAGGGAAGGCATTGAGAGGGATATCTGCCTCCATTTTGTGGATACATGGGAGATGGAAATCGACGAAGAAATGGGGTCGGAGGATGAATGGGTTGCGAAACCGAATATATCTGAGATGATTTCGATCGGGATTGAGCGAGCAGGAAAGGTGCGACTCCAATGATGTGGGTAGAACCATGGTCAAAGAAAGTAATTCCTTGTCGTGTGACCGTAACACGTTGTAACGGCACCATCTGACAAAGGGAACCAAGGTAAGTCAGTAATTTCATTTTAGAGTGCAAAATAACAGTACCATGAGCTAGAGCAGCTGAGGTTGAAGTCGAGAGAATTTGGGTTGTTTGTTGAAGCGAAGACCATAACGGGAGATCAGTCTTTTATATTGCGCCATTACCCGTCGTCGATGACAGCACTTGTTGTCGCAAAGGGTAAATGTACCAACAGAAAGCCTCGAGGAAATTTTTCAGAATCACCGCGTGTGTCCCACGCGACCGGGAAACCGGAAGGATAGACTGTGATAAATGAGCAGTTCAATAGATACAGTAGACTCTGTAATAACCCATACGTGATTTAACCCTCTATGATAACCCATACCTTTTGGCTATCCCATTTTCAAGTTGCAGGGCATAACACCTCTCTCAGAACCCATACTCTGCTGTAAGCCTGTAACCCATACTTTTATGGCTATCCCGAACAACATGGGTTATGACAGAGTCTACTGTATTGTATCTCATCTCGGGTCGTTCTCCCGGTCGCTTCACATTTCATTGCACTACTGTTTGGCTCGTTTCCTAACGTGATAATGTCACGCGAAACACAAGTCCGTTGAATTGACGTGATTAACAGCAGGTCTGGCTCTCCACAACGAAATGGCCGTCAACGCAAAAGAGAGGAAGGCGGGTACAGACTCGGTAAAACATAATGCGTACGACTCAAAGTTTGACTAATTGGTCATCCCGACGCACTTCTCCGCAGTGTTGAGTACTGAGTACTGCGTCTTGACTCATAATTGTTCCAATTTCAGTTTCGCCTTGTGCCTGTTCTTACATAGCGGTATGTAAGTCTCTTGTGATCCGTGACATTGAATGACTTGTGCTTCTAGCGCCTTCGCTGCCTCCTTCAAGTTGTGCCAATCAGGTAACCTTGATAGGTTCTTGGAGTTTGGGGGTTGACGTCCAGCTTCAAGCCAGGCCAAATTTCAATGGGCTTCGTTGTTGCGCACACCTTCAGCTACTCGATCTCTTTCTTGGATACAACCACTCACTGTCGTTGGACCCATCGTCACGGAGGGGAACAAGACTGAGAGACACTCAATTGCTTTCTCCTCGGATGGTTCCCATCTCGCAACAGGGCGAAAGGACGGGAAAATTTCCATTCGCAACCTCAGCACGGTCTTTCAAGATTTATATCTTGTTCCTACGTGGGAATGAGGCCATGTTCGTTCCCGTCACACTCCTGCACTCGGGCTGATTGCCTCTCTAGCAACTATGCTCAAATCGGCCTCAAGTTCAAACTATTCTCCGCTGAAACCCTGTTTACACTGAGAGCGTGGGGAGGGATACACTGTCTTCAGTGTTGTTCATCCTATCCAACATCACTCAGCCCGTTGGTGTGCTCTATCGTCCGTCGGAAAACAAAATCAAGAATTCCAAGAGTAAAGATTACCTTGGAAAACTGTCAGTTTCTTTCTGTCGTCTTACCCATGCTTAGCTTGCTTACCTACATCACGATAGAAACAGGTCGCAGCGAACGACTCCAACGATGCATTCACGGATTTCACAGGCGTAAAGAGAGTGCAACAAGCTTCTGATCCGGGGAATAAAGAGGATGAGCAAAACGCTGGCCAGAAGCGCAACCGTGCCCGCACCTCGTTTGTCGTTCATTTATCTATGCATTTCCGTAAATCCTTACCTTGCACATTTATGCGCAGACCAGATCATAGCACGCCGTATTGCTCTCGAGCATGCCAAGACCCACTCTTCAAGTCGGCACTGCCGTTCGCCCTGACACACCCGCGATCCTTGCCTCGCGACGGTGGCAATCAGTCCCAAATCCTGCGAACGTATCACCAGCCCTTGCGTTGAACCTGTCGAGGAGCAACACGTTAGGCAGGAGCAACACAGTTCGGTTGGCGAGAAACCCCCATAATCCCTTTGAAGGACAAGATACCGCCGGGTTTTTTTTGGGAGTTGGGGCAAGCGGCCCGAGGAATGGCGGAGACATTGGAGTAGCAGTGAACGAGGTCCCAAGGACGCTTCAAAGCCAACCAAGTCTTGGGAATCAAGTACTCAGGTAACGTAGCAACCGCCTTCGTCATCTGTCCCCACGCCCAACCCAATCACTCCTCAGGTCCTTCAGCCTGGTTGATACGCGAACTAGTCCCAAGGGGCACCGTTGCTATTACCAGCCCCCATGTCCCCACCCATGCAAGAAGGTGGATATCGTTTCACCGAGCTGACGTTGTTTACCTCTGGCATAGACAGACAATTCCACAACTCTCGGTATGTCTACCTTCCATTCTGTTTATTGCATCATATTGACAGACCGTTGTTCTTTTTGCTCGTCTCTGATCAAAACTTTGTCAAGGCTCCCAAAAACGCTGCCTTTGAGGAACATCTCCCAACAGGCCCTCATGTCGTTTCGATACGCTCCTTCCACGGTCCGACCCATTTCTCCGGCCGGCCATTCGTATTTGAAACTAGGTAATCGCCGTGCCCCAGATCAGTCCGTACGGCCCGTGGAAAACATCTTCAGGTACTTCAAGTCACGCTACATGTACCTCGGTTACGAGGAACACGGTATCGTCACCGCCGATATTCGAGCAGTCACTCGTGCCGCATTCCTGACGTACGTTTCTCCCTTTGCAACCGACACATACTTATGTCTCACGATAGTATGGCCATTACATCAGAGTATCGAAACTGTCAAGGTCAACACCATGCTTCGGGCCTACGCCAACCAATGGCATGTCTACGCGGGTCTCGGGTCCAAATCAACATGTATGCCTCCAGTGCCACCGAGTTGTTCACACCCATGCTCGTCAGAGATCACGACAGTCTGACAGCGCATTTACGCCGTGCGGGCGAAAGTCTTTGGTCTCAAACAAGACGAGGAAGGTGGAAAGACGACCGTCTTTCTCACCGAGGCCATCCTTGATCGGTTCACCATCAGTGGAAGCTGGACATGCGGACAGTCTGCACCTTGCAATTCTCATCCCTCTCTCCTCGCCATGGTGGACTGTTGTATTCCTCGATCTAACCGTTCAACTTGAATCACCTCCCTTAATACGACACCTGTGTTCTGAATGTGGATCGGTGTCGTAGAGTATCTCAGGCCCTTCCGTTCGGTCCATCGCTTGGACTCAGCATTACATGCGGCAATGAACGATGTCTCGCATGGCTCAGACAATTTGGAGTTTGTGGTTGCGGCAGGAGGGTGGGGCCAATGCATGGGATTTGGCAACTTTGAGTTATACAAGGACAGATTTTACGTTGTTTGAGCCGAGGTATATGTATATGTATGATTTGGTATGACTTGTACAAACGGCTTGGCTTGTCATTTATGCCACGGATCCACCTGTGCAACACAGCCACTTGTTTGTTATAGTGACGTTGCCGATTTGTGACGTCTCTTCGTCTCTTTGTTACAACCGTGACAGCAACCCGACAATCCACCCTTTTCACAACACAACGGGTTTACTGGTAGACAAGATCGACCTCGGAATCCTGTCTTTACGACCAACTCTGCGATGTACGTCCCACATCTTCACGACCTGAACCTCGTTGACCTGGATACTTGCAGGAACCTGATGGGAGTGCATCCCGCCAAATTCCAGTTGACTGCATGGCCCGCTGTGCGAGTTCTCGCGCGACATTTGGTTCGGGAGGATGTAGGCGAGAGCAGGCGGTGCATACGTCGGTACGTCATCTTCTCAATGCGTTTTTGCGCTACTGATCACAGCGCACAAGTCAGGCACGTCGGAGGGTAGTATACGATTGCGTCCTAAGGACAAAAGAGGTTTGTCTCCCGGCCCATACTCGATCCTAACCTTTGCCATGTTTCACAGATCACGACGATACGTGTGCATAAATGGTGCAGTGCTTTCCTCGAACTCTATCGAGCACTTAAACAGAGCCTACCTGTCGATGCTTCGTCTACAGTCGCGTCTACGACACTTTGTTCCTGCCTTGCCGCCAAGACCAGCTTCACGCTACCAGCCGGCATTTCTGGACCGCCGACGGCGACAGCTGCGATACTGACCTTTTTCATCCGGTGTTTGGATGCCTTTTTAAAAAATTTGCTTTTTGTTTATGATGACCGTATACATTTTAGCTCGTGTTCTCTTATTGTACCGTACATATGGCTAATCCAGATGTAATCCATATTTTGAACCATAGTCTAGGAGACCCGAAAGATGTGCTTTCGAGCACTTACCACAGGAGCTGGCGCTGGAAAGGCGCAACCACGGCCTCAAGGGTCCGCCCGACGTGCGCACCTCGCGTGCGTGCGGTCCCGCCGCTTGCCGTTATCCCGCCTAGGGAACCTGGCCCTGAGTATTGAGTGTGTTGAGATCAATCTGAGACAAATGTATAAGCCACACTCGACTGAGTAGTCAGGCAATATAATCACCTCACTAATCAGAGGGGCTACGCTAATAAATACAGTAGAACAGTATATAAGACCAGCTACTACATCTAGAAGGAAGATAAGGCTTGAGTCCTGATTCCCCCCATCTTATCATGTCCGATTTAAGTGATACTTTTTCGCGCTTATCGTGCTGCAACAGAGTGGCGGCCGGGCAGCATTCTGGACCTTTGTACTAAATACAAAACAAACACGCGGTGCTGCGGCAGAGACATCAGACGCTTGGAATCTTGACGGGAGAAAAATGATATACTATGGGCATAAAATACAGTTTGTGTCTACGGAGGGGGCCTGAGGCAGCGCCATGGGGTTAGGGGGCTCGGACGCAGTCTGAGACGGCGAATATTGGGAATAGGACGACTTGACGACGCCGCGAAGGGCGGACAGTCAGGGAGAGGGGGACGAGGGTATTGCTGTAATGGTCAGGTACCTCCCCAGCCTCCTGCGCAAAGGATGCCTATCGCGGACACCGACAGCAGATAAAACAGCTGTCAGATCCATCATAAGACCCCATTTCTCCTCAGGCTTTATACCCTGCAATTGTAAAGTTTCTTGAACCCCGCGCACTAGTCGACTCTTGGGATGAGAACTGTCTCCAATGGGTGTACATTTCATCCCTTCCGTTGCAGCAGCAGCCATCAAAGGGTCAATAAACTCCGTTCGGAACCTTCGGAGCGCCAACACCCCCAAAGGAACAACACGATCCAGCGTAGTCGCTGCTTGCGCTCATTGTTCTGCTGGAGGGCCCCACTTCAACGGCAGCTCCTTCATGTTCCTTCCCTTCAACGTCTTTGTAGACTCCTCATTCCCCTCCTCGACAGGCCTGCCAATACCAGAACCCTCGACGGCCCGGTTGACATAGGTTCTGTTGACGTAGTCGAGGAGTCGACTAACGGCATGCGCGCCAATGCTATAGCGCTTAAAGCAGGAGATGACATATTGCACAAGCGTTAAGCTAGTCTTGGGGGCACCCAACAACAACTCCCCAGTACGGTCAGCGTAGTACTTGTCGAGGCGATCGTAGAGGTCTTTCCCGCTCATATGCTTGGGGGCAGGACCAGTGGCCGTGGACTGTGAGATAAGGTAGCGGTAGGTGGCATCATGTATACCCATATGGTATGAAGGTTCGATGGCAGGTGCTTTGCTAGAGTTGGTCGGGGAACAGACAATATGATCAAGAGCTGGTAGGATGTAGCCCCAGAGGGCGGCGAGTGACACGGAGGGGTCGGCACCTCCTGCAGAAGGACATGCCAGCATCAGGCGCGACGCCATGGACGGTACTGTCTGGTTTCCGTTGTTGCTGGATATCATAGTGGTTAGGTTCTAAAGTAACAAATGTGCTATTGATAGTCTATTATACAGTTTTTGCACGAGGCAAACCGATACTTAGCCGAAACTCAGTGACTTTGTCCGACGACTCCGACAACGCCTGAACACGACCCCAACTTGAAGAAAGCGAAGAAAACACCATGAGAAGGAAGCAGACATGTGCAGTCCAGCCATCGTTGCAATTTTTATGATGGATCCATGTTCAACGGACCTTGAACTTGTTGATATCTGCGTATTTCGTTGGCCACGCTCGCCGATCCTTACGCTACCGCGGCCTTCAACTTGAAGATTGCTATCGCTGCAGTGACAAGTAACTGACAGCTGCACTCAGACGCGATATTGGCTCATAGGGCCAAAGGAGGGTCCCCGGGTTCAAGCGTTCATCATTCCGCTATCACACTCCTCTCAACCCTATCCTATAGGTGGTCCTTATCCACGGCCTTTCCATTCTAGCCATTGTCTGGAAGGACGTGGCACCTGTCCTTGCTTCACACGGTTATAGCGTCCTGCTTTACAGTACTATTCCTTATCGTGCCGCATCCCTTGGCTTGACAAATTCTCCCAGATCTTTATAGTCGCGGTCTGACATCACCTACGATGCTCTCTTCACACGACCCAGCTCGCCCTCCTCATGCGGCATATCAGATGGGATGATGCATATGTTATTGGTGTTTCCATGGTACGTATGAGGTCGAGTCTTGGTTCTCTGGCACTGAGTGCGACCTGTCGTTCCTCAGGGTGGTGGTATCGCCGCCGCGTTTGCAGTCCAATTCCCTCACTTGGTCAATGGCAAGGTCGCGCTCGTTGCATCCGCTGGCATAATTGAGGTACGCTCCCTCCGTCATTCCTGCGCCTTCATATTTCTGATGTTCCTGGCAGTCAGCTGACATTTCACGTACTGCAAATTCATGTCGTCACCGTTGATACAAAGTGTATCATCACTTCCTCCATTCAAGGTTTGAATCAGTCTTCGTCATATTGGCCAGTGACGTCTCACGATCAGTAGCACTACATCCATCTACTCGTCAATGGTTCAAGCACGTCTGAGCTTGAGACCATCGTTCCCATCCAAGAGGTAAGAGCGCTCTACAAATACTGGCACCGCTCATTCCCGATCAGATCGTTCGATTACAATCTGCCCATCTCCCACATGATAATGCTGCTGTCGCGTCCTCTCTCCGAGATGGTCCAGTTCGCGGCCTTGCACATGCCTTTAGTGCGATTTCCGATTCCTCGAACGAAATCTTCATCATCCATGTACGTTCTATCACGCCAACATAGTTCGTCTGAGTCATCTCACACTGACATCTTATAGAGCACGGCAGACAAGACTGTCCAGTATAAATATGCTTCTAAGATCCAAGCTCTCGTTCCCCGAGCCATGCTAGTCACTATTATAGATGGTGGCCACGATATCACAGTCACCCATGCCAAAGATGTGAACGCCGCACTTCTCCATTTTCTCTCAGGAGTCTTCCGGTTGATATCTCATCCAGATCGCCGTAAAAGATGTTTTGCCTGGAAATTATAAGTATCAATGCGCAGGATACCGGTGTCTGTCGCAAACAATCCCTTGGATACCATCCTCAGTCTCATCTAATCCTAGTACTTCTTGGGCTCATACATCGTACTTTCATGTATTCAGTTGTCGTCGCTTTCTACTGTCTTAGTAATGGACAATGTTGTAGCTTTGTTTGTTGAACGCGTTACACTAAGAAACACTGAGCTTGTTCCTTCACATTTACGCGCGGAAGAATATGAACCAGCAACAAGAAGGTGCAATTTCCACTTCAACTGGCGAAGCTACATCAATGAACGCAACGAGAACATTTGCTTTGTTTCAGCCGTATGCGTGGTCCAAGTTCTTAGGTTATGAGTGCTCTTTGCTGGTACCCTAGGGTGCATTTAGAACCCCATCCTAGGGTTTAATAGATCCTAGAATAGGGTTTGGTAATAAATCTATGTTCTATAAAAGGCCTTGAGTATAGTAAACTGGGTAGTACTCAGACTGTATTGACTCTCTCTGTGTATAGTGATGTGATTGTAAGTAAGAGTGCTGTGAAGAACAGTAGAAAAACAGTAAAGATGACAATTGCCACAGACATGCAAGCTTACCATCTAGGACAGAGAACAGCACACAGCTTACATGGCATGTGAGAATTGCTACAGATACCAGCCTGCCGTCCTGGAAGGAGAGCAGCACACATGTCTGCATAGGACATGACACTGATCATGGACATGTAACACAAGCTCTCCTTCCTGGAAGGAGAGCAGCACACATGTCTGCATAGGACATGACATTGATCATGGATATGTACCACAAGCTCTCCTTCCTGGAAGGAGAGCAGTATACATGTCTGCATAGGACATGACACTGATCATGGACATGCAATGTGAGCTCTCCTTCCTGGAAGGAGAGCAGCACACATGTCTGCATAGGACATGAATTGATCATGGACATGTACCACAAGCTCTCCTTCCTGGAAGGAGAGCAGCACACATGTCTGCATAGGACATGACACTGATCATGGACATGCAATGCGAGCTCTCCTTCCTGGAAGGAGAGCAGCACACATGTCTGCATAGGACATGACATTGATCACGGACATGTACCACAAGCTCTCCTTCCTGGAAGGAGAGCAGCACACATGTCTGCATAGGACATGACACTGATCATGGACATGCAGTGCAAGCTCTCCTTCCTGGAAGGAGAGGAGTATACATGTCTGCATAGGACATGACACTGATCATGGACATGCAATGCGAGCTCTCCTTCCTGGAAGGAGAGCAGCACACATGTCTGCATAGGACATGACAATGATCACAGATATGTAATGCGAGCTCTCCTTCCTGGATGGAGAGCACACATCCGTGGGGATTGTCACGTGCCATGCTTGATATGTGTGCTGCCCTCCGTCCAGGACGGCGGGCTGGCATGTCCGTGGGGATTGTCACGTGCCATGCTTGATGTGCGTGCTGCCCTCCGTCCAGGACGGCGGGCTGGCATGTCTGTGATGATTGTCACATGCCATGCTTGATATGTGCTGCTCTCTGTCAAGGGTGTAAGGGAGAATGTGAGTCCAGAATGGCCAGAAAGTGACAAGTTGCACAATATATTACTTGAAACAATGTGAAAGATTTGTATTCCATGTACCCATAATAAACAAAATAAATAAGAACACTCGGAACATGTACAAGTCCAGTGAGAGAATGATTTGTCTATCATAGAACAGCGACCAGCATGTGATGATTGCACAACATGGGAAGATCCACATGGGAAAGAGATTGAAAGTTCATCACAAACTTGGTGATATTGTGCGATTAAACCAATAGATAGCTTCTTTGCAGATACCATCATTTGCCACCAAGAGGCATTGAACTGGTTCCTGGGAAACTAAACTAATGGTGTAATCTAACACAGAATACATTACAGTGTTGCCCACATTGATTTGTCAATCACAACATGCTTGGCACCTGTAAAGGAGTAAACATAACTGTGCTCTCCCAGATGAAAAGTAAAGTAAAGTAAAGTTTAAGGGGAAGGGCCAGGGGTTGAGTGGTGCTAATAGGGAGATGCAAGTACAGTTGACTCTCACTTAAGGAATAGGGGTTTAAAGTGATACTCTCTCATAGTGTATACCTTTTGAGATTTCCTGGCTCAGAATGTGGGACTTCACTGCATAACAAATACCCTCAATAGGGATTTCTCAATGCCATAACTGACACTACCTTCAGAATGATGCTAAATTAGGCAACTGTATTATATAATTTTCCTCAATTGGCCTACATCACAACATGTACAAAGGCAAGTGACTCAAAGTCTGTTCCTGTCTTATCATTATTGGTGACTCAGACCCCACTGCCGAGTCTGAAAGCCTTCTCAAAAGTGCTCTAGACAATTTTGAGGCGACAGGTATCCTTCAGCTCTCGCACCAGATGAGTGTTTCTGAGGTCCTCAACTTGGACATAGATGACAACAGTTTTGACATGATGGATAAGGATATCTATCAGTCCATTATGGATGCACGCATGGCATGGGAAAAGAGTGAGACTGACAAACAGGATTGCAGTGTCACAAATGTCAACCTGAAGCCATGTCCTCTTGAGTGTATAATTATATTAAATATTAATAATTTTTTCAAATTTGTTTTCAAATTATATATAATAACTCAAATATATATACATCATGGAAGTGCTGCAAGATATTGTCGACGAGCTTGATGATGATTTTGGATGGGAGTTTGAACAACTTGAGTCACCAGGATGCCAGTCATTGCGGAATGCAGTGAACGGTAACGTTACTGATCATTTCACACGTACATAGCCTAAGTTATATTATTCTATATATTGTCTCTACTAATACTACTCAGAAAACTCAACTGCTTTGTCTCGGCAAGCCGACCTCTCAGGAAATGTATACTCTCTCATAGTGTATACCCTTGGGCATGTCCCGAGGGGTATCGCTTGTGTGAGAGTCGACTGTACTCGCATGGAAGCACAAACAGGAACGTGTTGCCGCGTTCCTGTTTTGTGTTTGCACGCGAGTGTGGGCAAGGTGAGGATGAGTGGATTGAAGCCAAGGAATGATGAGAAGAGTCCCACAAGGGTGGGCACACGATGAAGGCTGGGGGCGAGGCGAGGTGGTGAGAGGGTCAAGGTGGCAACGGCGACGAGACTACAAGAGTGAACACGAGTGCTCGTGTGCAAACACGAATGCAAACGCTTATCATTTGCATTCGTGATTGCACAAGAAGGTGTTGGTGTTGGTGGGGCAAGGGTAAGGTGGTGAGACGGCGAGAGGTTGGAGGTAAGGGAGCTCGTATGCAAGCACGAACGCAAATGTGAATGGCTATGGTTATGCCGTTCACGTTCGTGTTTGCATACGAGGGTTGAGGGAGATGGGGTGGCGACAGTGGCGAAGGCAAGGCAAGGCACTAATGATGCCCTTGTATGATGGGATGGTGATGGTGACCGAAGGCGAGGATGGGGTGGCAAGGGCACAGCGAGACAGTTAAGGGTGAGCGTGAGGGTAAGGTGGGGAGGGTGAATGCGAGGGCCCTCGTGTGCAAACATGAATACGAACGAATATCATTTGCGTTCATATTTGCATACGAGGGCGCAATGAGGTGGCGACAGTGGCAGCGGCAAAGGCGGGGCGGCAGAGGCATGCTCGTGTTAGGTTGATGGGTGGCCTTGAGGGCCTTGAGACAGCCGGAACGATGGAGATGGGGCCAATATGATGGGGAATAAGGTTGGACGGATGGTGCAACGAGCAGTGCACACCGCAACTCAGAACGAGTCGGGATGCGGTCGCTAGCTAAAGAAGAGACGAGTCAGGGCCAACAGTATAACCACAAGAGAAAAGCAGACGTACCTGGTCCAAACCCTATCAACAACCCTGGATGTTCTACCAAGCCCGTACACCCACCGCCTCGATACGGATGACTCAAACCAAACGCTAGCAGAATCAGTAGAGCCTGCACGTGCAAAAGCACTTACCAAGGTGAACAAGAAGTTGAGTCGGGCAAAGTCAAGATGTATGTACTAGAAGGATTTAGTAGAGTGGTTAGGCTTGAATTAAGGACTCACATGACATGAGTAGAACAGACCCAAGGCTGAATAATAGCGCTGAATGTTGAATGTTGAATCGGCGAGGTCTAGCAATATGTGCATAGCACGCCACCGTCTTGGACGGCGAGCGTGGGCAAGCTATTTCTCAAGCACGTGATACGCAGGGACACGTGCGGCACGCCGTCTTGGACGGCGAGCGTGGGCAAGCTCTCAAGCACGTGATACACAGTGATGCATGCAGCACGCCGTCTTGGACGGCGAGCGTGGGCAAGCTCTCAAGCACGTGATACACAGTGATGCATGCAGCACGCCGTCTTGGACGGCGAGCGTGAGCACTGTTACTCCTCAACACGTGATACCTGGTATTGTATGCATTGCGCCGTCTTGGACGGCAAGCGGGCATACAGAGGCCCATCAATCAGTGAAATGGTACGTCCCTGACGTTGACATCGATTACCCTGAACTTACATTACAGCAAGCCACAGGTGTATGGCGTGTGCAGCGTCCGTCCACGACGGCGGAGAGCGGCCAGTAGCGAGTAGTATCATTTCGTGCTTGGTGCACGTTGTGATGGTGAGTACGTTTTATTTCATTTAACGATCAGATCGAGTAACTCACTCCCCTTTGACCATTGTGGCAGATCACACAGTGCATGGGACGGCGATATCATTCGCTCCGTGCTAATCATTTGGATGAACGTTTCCAGAATTGGGGATCATTGATGGCAAGTGGGCTCGTTTCGCACTCAGTGCACGTTTTGACGGTGAGTTCATTGTGTCATTCAACGATCTGAGTGACTCATACATACCCCTTTGACCGCATCAGTGCTATATCACAACACACCACAAGCGAACAAACGGCGAGCGCATGACGTGTGCAGGCACCATCCAGGATGGCCGAGAGCAGTCGAAAGTGATGTCGTCATTTCGTGTTTGATACACGTTGGTGCGTTCTTTTGTGTACTTAATTAAGATCTCAATCACACACCCTCTAACCATCTTCGTTTTTGCTTCAGCAATGCCTACGGCCAACCTCCACACCATCCTGATGTCTCTGAGCAATAACGACGGCCTGCCATGGACTTCAGAGACATGGCAGTCGCTGACTCGTATCAATGGGATCCCCTGGCACTACAGCCCCGATGCTGTCAATGACAGCCCCGCACCCAACTATCGACAATGGACCGTCTATGACGCCAAGATGGTGAAGACGTTTGCGGCGACTATGTGGGCGACAGACGAAGCTGATCAAGACTGGTATATGTCGGCACGCACAGCTGACAACAACTCCCGAGGACGCGACGCATGGCACAAATTTATCAAGGACACAAGGATCGCTTCGATTATCAACAAAGTTATCGACAACTGTCTCACCGAACACGAGCGCAACCCGTACCAAGTAATGCAACAGCACGGCCAACGTTCAGTAAGTGTCACGATCGATGACCGACTATGTAACTAATCTTGCTAATTAATCAAGCTCCCTACGGTCGAAGAAGCTCAAATTCTCGATGTTCGGATGGACTTGGCGACTCGATTCTTAGGGGACGACGCCTACGTCAACAACGGGAGGGCCCTGCAGAAATGCGTCTCAAGATTCGTCACGACACTCCTCGTCCACTCGTGGAACCGGTTCCGGAAGACGGTGAACGGAGAAATACCAAGAATGGAGAATCTCATCTCCACAATTAAGACGGAACTTGCAAGTACGTTCAACGGCTCTGTATTGCTCGCGATATAATCTCACAATTACTGTAGGGTTAAGTGCCGAGGGCTACAAGCCCAAAGCGGCAGAGCTTCTTGACCTTCTTAAGCAAATTCGCAGTGTTACCACTCTGCTCGTCAAATATTCCGACACTCAGACGATATCCGAATTAGAATTTTTCAAGGACCAACTGGAGGGGCTGCTGGCAGCCGTGCGAAAGGATACGTCGAGTGATGCTGCAAAGAGTACGTCGTCCATCTGCAAATCGTATCCATCCACTCATGTTCATCAAATAGAATTGCCGAAGGCAGTTGTTGAAGCTTTGTCACAGCTCGCAAGTGTAGAAGATATCGAGGCGATCACAAACGTCATTCGCGCATCCCTGGAAAATCTCGCCGTCGACACTCACGAGAAATTAGATTTTGAAGGTCGAGAAGATGTCAGCATTTCAGACTGGAGTGAAGGCGTTGAAGAGCTCGCAAAGCTCACCACCGACGACCTCTGGGTTCGACTTGGCCTTCCTCAAAAGCGCTTACCTCTGTTCCAGGAATGGACCGACCCCAACATGTTGGTCGACGCATGGAGTGACGAGGGCCAGAAACACCTGGACGACCCAGACTCAGCACGGCAGCCATTGACCCCTCGCTGGCATCAACTCGTCGGGATCTACAGGACGCTGGAACGAATATTCGACGACAAACCCCTTCTATTGATGGACGGCGTAGGCTTAGGTAAAACCTTGCAAGCCGTTGGGACCATCGCATGCCTAGCATACTACAGAGAATGTTTCCTCACGAAGGGAACATTTCCTGGACACTTCGGTGAGTTTTCTCACCATTACCATCTAGCAAACTAATCGAACAATATGATCCAGCCAGCCGCCGCATGAAGACTCCAGACGGAAATATTCCTGACCTCCCGCACATCATCGTCTGTCCCGTCAACTTAAGGGACCAGTGGGAGTATGAGATAAAACGCTTTCTCAAGCCGGCATCATTCGATCTATTCCCCTACGTTGGTCGTTGCGACAAGCGCGAAAACTGGTGGGAAGCGCTTTTCGCAAAAAGTCTCCAACGCAATTGCCAGCGTATCATCCTCGCCACATATACGGTAGGGAACTTCATTTGCCTATATATTCACATCACAAATTAAATACATATCATGTCTAGGCTGTACAAGACGATGCCACTCGTTGTTTCCGTGCCGGGGTTAAAGAGGACGTGGGGAAAGGCATCAAACTCGGTCAATACGAGCGCAACTCTCAGTTGACGGTGTACGGCCGACAATTCGGAGTGTTGGTCATGGACGAGGCACATACGGGCCGCAAGTACAACCTTGCACACGTCGCGTGTCGCGAGCTGCGCACCCAGTCAAAGGCACTAATAGCCCTCACCGCCACGCCAGTCACCACCAAACCACAGGTGCGTCTATCAGAACGGTTCATTCATGCTCGACTAACACTTATTCTCTACAGGATCTATGGATAATGGGCGATCTAATGGGCATCAAAGGCTTCCAAGATCGCGAAGAGTACCTCAAGCTTAATCGTGAGGTCAATGCTGCAAATCGGCGTGACAACAAAGCCCTCCGAGACGCAGGCACCGAAGGATCAACGCTTCGAGGCGTCCTTGTCGGTAAAGTCGATCCGAACGCTCCAGACCTCGACTTCCCCACCGTAATGCGTACTTGGATGGTACTCATGCGGGGACGGTTTGCGGCTCACGTCATTCGTCGGACGATCAATTCCCTCGATTACGAAGGTAACAAACTTTTCGGCATGCGACCTTATATCGACCACTCGCTCAAGGTCAAGATGTATGAATGGGAGATGGATTACTTGCGCAGTTTCGCCAAAGAGATCATCAAGGACAACCCAATGGCCACAGCGCCAGATACTCGCAAGGTACGTACTTCCTTTCCTGATCCACTGCTCTCTCTCTCTCCGTCCTGGACGGCGCACGCACGCCAACACTCGCCGTGTCATGCAACACAGTACTTCTCACTGCACTCGCCGTCCTGGACGGCGCACGCGCACCAACACTCACCATGCCACGTGACGTGACGCGTCTGAGCTTGTCGTTCGTCTCACGTGACGCAGTGCTTCCTACTGCGTTCGCCGTCCTGGACGGAGAGCTCGAGCATCGCCTTCAGTATTCCACACACCTCGCTCACTTCTATCATACAGCACTTCTACATCGAATTTCGACGTTCAATGCTCCACCCTCGCCTGAATCCAAAATTCGGCGACTACTGGAGGAAACCGGCATCACTCGAACAGTGGCAGAACAGCTCCGAGAAGACAGTGAAATTGGACGTCCTCACACAAGTCGTCAAGCACCATCTCCTTGCAGATGGTCAACAGCCCTTGACGATGAACGATGACGGTCACACGCTCGAGCCCAACCTGTCACTGGCGAACGATCCTGAGGAATACGCCGAATCCGATCGCATCGTCATTTATTCGGCATTCCCCTCATCAAATCAAGCCATTGTGGACGTGGGTACCTTTCACTCGATTCATATATTCGCACTAACGCTCGATCATTGCAGATATTGGGTCTCCATCGTGTCAGGGCCGTGGAACTGAATGGCACCTTGTCCACGAAGAAACGCGTTGAGGCGCTGAATGCCTTCCGAACCTCCACCAGAACGAATGGACCTCGCGTCCTCATCTTGTCCAATGTCGGGTTGGTCGGGCTCAACTTAGCGTGCGCAAACATAATGATCACTGTGGTACGTCCTTTTCTTATTTCATTATCACCACTCAGCCTCGATGGCATTCCGTCAGGACACTACTTGGTCAGCACTCGACGATGAGCAACTCCGGGGACGAATCTTTCGTTTCCCACAGCCCAAGCAAGTTCATATTTACCGTCTCATCGCCCTTGGAACACCCGACGTATTCTTGAACAACATTTCATTCGACAAGGGTCAGTTACACGCGGCATTTACTGGCGCAGATCCGGAATTTCGTAAGTACATTTACTAACGACTACATACGACTACTAATCCCTTCACCGTAAAACTCATACTCTTAGGAGAGATGTTTATTGACCAGGATGATGGCATCGATCTAGTCTCAGTGGCTGACAGCGACGCAACACTCACGAACAACAATCGACAGTCCGCCTCCCGCAGAGGCAAAGAAAAGGCCACTGCCGACCCTTCGCAAACATCGGCGTCGACTGTGGTGAAGGGAAAAGGGAAGGGTAAGAAGGGTAAGGGTAAGGGTAAGGCAAAGTCGAAGTCGATCGCTGAAAGTGAGAACACACCCGAGCCCCAGCCCCAGCCCCAGCCCCAGCCCCCTTCTACTCCCCCTCCAGGCGTTCAACGCAACGCCGGTCCCTCTCGAGTCGTCCGCTCACCCCAAGCTGGTGACAAACGTCGCCCCTCCGTGGCTACCCCGATCTCACCGCCATCAAAAATCACAAACGTGGTCGCAAAGGATCAGTTGTCCAAGCTCCCACCAAAGCCAATCGTTCGCGCATTAAAAGAAAACCAAACGCTCAGCTCTCTGCAGAGGAGTGCGACATGGAAATCTCCGATCCGTTCCCTTCTTCACCCAGTACTCCTCCTCCCGCCTTCCAGGACGCCGACTTGTCAGAGGATCCTATCCTTCGCGCTCTGCAAGCACCGCATGGACAGAATGACCCCGACGAGGACCAGGCAATTGCCTTTGCTGCTTTACAAGTCTCGGGTACATCAGGCGCGTTCTCACAACTCCCAGTCGGCCCCTCCTCACCACTCAGTTCACTGTCATCATCGTCTCCTGCGAGTCCTGCATATATCATGCCGCACCGTGCCCAAACACACAGCGCCACCCTGGCTAACCGAAATCCGATGTCAACTAACCAACCCGGGCACGACTTACAGCCCCTCTCGCGTTTGCACAACTCAAATGTGGGTGCTAATCGTAGTGATGGCAGTGGAAGAAGGGGTCGGAGCAGAGGGGGTCACAAATGACTTCATTCCGTGGTTGTATACATGATTTGTCAACGCGTACTACTTCACATGTTTGCCTCGTTAGTATATATAGCATGCCGACTACA
This sequence comes from Chiua virens, assembly GCA_019787685.1. Classification (NCBI taxonomy): domain Eukaryota; kingdom Fungi; phylum Basidiomycota; class Agaricomycetes; order Boletales; family Boletaceae; genus Chiua; species Chiua virens. The sequence goes on from JAHNUO010000036.1 coordinate 232,022, forward strand.
TTATGCAGTTTCTACTACCCTTTGCCCATAGTCTTCATTTTCTACACATCTTCATCTGAGAGCGATCATGACCTACCGAGATGGTCTGTTCAATCAGGGTGAGTATGGTACAACAAGAAATTCAGGACGTTAACTTTCATCTCTTCACTCTATGCATATGATTGATCATTTACTTTCCCATGGCCATTGGCGAGATTTGGAAGCAAAGAAACCTAGATCACCCGAAGCTAAAGCTGACATTCTTTGTCATTGGCAGAGACACTACTGTTTCGTCATTGTCTACCTCCAAATCATTTCAACATATGCCTAGTCACCATCTCACCTCTTCCCAAGAGACGAGTAAGTAGTGTCAATTGAACCTTGTTCTTTCTTCGCACTGAACTCATTACTCATTGCCTTGTAGACGGGACACCAATAGATCGCCCACCAGGGTGCGCCAATGATTGTTACTTGCAATCTCGGGAACCCACCAGTCCTACACAGCGATTATCAGCGATGTTAGAGGCCGTCCTATTATATCATCATACATGACGAGATCTTTGGCAACAATGTTCAGGTGAGTTCGCACACACAAGGAATACATGCAGTTACTGAATCTCGTTCCAGTGTGCAAGAGTTGTCTTTGTCAAAGCTAACATGATCCGTGTCCATTCCTGCTCCTGTTTATATTGAGTGTCCTGTTTCGAACGTGGCGTCCTTGTCTGTATTCATGTCGACCATCAGATGCTGATGTATGTGAACTGATCGTGAGCAAATTTGCTACTCAAGCTGACACCAACCTAGCTCATTTGCGGTCACCCCCACTTCCATTTCGACCCGGACCTCAGATTCGACGATAGCTCTGCTTCAGTTTTCTCCGGGAACCAGACCTTCAACGTTTCATTTCAACATCGAGCAGTGGCTGGCTGGCTTCTGGTGGCCACACAAGACATGGTGGGGAACATGTTTTACATGTGATCTCATTGCCTCGACGAATAGCTTTGCCTTAGTTTTCTCCGGGAACCAGACTTTCAACATTTCAACATCGAGCAGTGGCCAGCTGGCTTCTGGCAGCCACACGAGAACATGGTGGGGAACATGGTTTACATGTGATCTTATTGCCTCCGTCCAAGAAGGCAATCTTACTTCATCCTACAGGGCAAAGAGATTCGTCTGTTAGAGTGTCGAATTGAACCTCTGCCAAAGAATGAACATGGACCGGAATGGAGTGCCACAGGAACACAGTTGGACTGGTGCATGCGGCATGCCAGTCGATCATTCCGTGTGGTAAGTCATGCTCAATGGGTCACATGTTTTGTGTTGGTGCCGCAGCTGTAGCACCGAGCTAGCATGGCTGTTCCACTGAACTGACAAGTGTTTCACATGTACTGAGGAAACCCAACTTGGGGTTCTGCAATGTTTTCTCCGTCCTGGACGGCGTTGGGCTTAGCAAAGTCACCGATTGCATCGCTTCCCTACCTCCACCCACCCTCCGTCCTAGACGGCGAGATCACTCCGCTCTCTCACAACATGGTAGCAATCTTCGTGGCCCACTGGTGTGTACAACTCCTCCGTCTGGGACGGCGACCATGCATATCACGATTTCTACTGCTTGTATTGTGTTGTATACTGATCACGTGTCTCACAGCCTGTCAACGTGCTCGCCGTCTCGGACGGCAATGCAATGCAATCCTTTCAAAGATACTATTCGATCGAAATATCATACTTATCAAATATTTAAATTCACCTTGACGTAAGTGTCCCAGTATTTCCTTCAATCACTGGACTCTTCCTCCTCTTCTCGTTCTGCTCGTCCACCAAGCCTTAACGCTGTCAACTGCCTACCTAGAATTCGCTCCGCACTCTCTTCCCTGTCATCAACCGATTCTTCCTCTTCCTCGCGCTCCATAATTCGTCCACGATGCTCTCGAGCATGCCCTCGACCGTGACCAGGGAGCTGCCTCCCATCTAACCTTCCACCTGCAGGGCCTTCCTCATGCTCCACAGATCGTTGACGCTGACGATGAGCATGGCCTTCAGCACGACCAGCTTGCCTTCCAACTCCCCGATTGTCATTTGCTCCTGCACGGACTTGCATTTGCTCCTCTCCATCTTCTCGTACGTCATTCTCTTCTCTCGCAAGATCTCTTGGGGCGGGGCGAAGGTGAGGCCGTCCATATCTACGTTGTTGTGCTTTTGGGTTAAGAGCGATGTGCGGTCCACAAGGTGTTTCCCCCACAGGCAGCATTGTCCATTGTGCCGAGTAGTTCGCCCGAGTACACCACATCTTGTCACTTTGAGTGTATGGAATCCACAACATTGCGTCGAACGTTTTTTTGATGATTCCCCGCACTCGTACGAGTGATTGCGGGTTGAGGACATGTTGAAGTTCCAGCCACTGAGAATAATAACTGGCTTGTTTGAAGTTTTGCCCAATTGTGGCTGGTTGCTGTGCAGGAAACATCCTGTCGAAGTGTTTCGTCCATTCTGTGCCCGTGCAGAATTTATATTGAGCAGCTGTGAAAGGAAGAGCGAGTGTTTGATACAATGCTTCTGTGCCTTCTTCCGTTCGCATGTCCTTCGGAATGTTTGTCCATGAGCCCTCACGTGCGGACTTATGATTCGGTGCTTGTAGCAGGATGTCCAAGAAGAATTGCTCTAGCAATTTTTGAATTTGCACAGACAACGCTTGCACGCCATCATTTCCTTGATTCTCGATCACCTGAAGTCTGTTTCCCCCTCCAAATTCCATGAAATGGTCAACGTCTTCTCCTCTCATTTGATGTGGGGGTCGCATTCGGATATGGTTTAGCCTGTCGGCTTCAATTCGAGGAAGGGGGCGATCATCATCTCGTATGTCGTCTGCACGAAGTGTTTGCTGTCCACTGCGGTTGTCGCTGCGCTCTGCATTAGACCTGGTCTTAGTCCGTCTGACGCCAGCTGTCCCCATAGCGGCCCGCAAGTCTTGTAGAGAAATCCTGAATGCACCTAAGATCACATCCTCCGAGAACGATTTGTGATACGGCAGACGGTACGTTCCGTTTCGATCGACCACGATGTCACATATGAAATAAAGACCAGCATTGTACATCAGCGGGATTCGATCTTCAGGTTCGGCCGTGTCTTCATCATACATTCTATAATCCAACGGGATTTCCTGGCATGCCTTCTCAGCTAGCTCTGTGAATCGAGTCTCTGGGGTGTGAAACAGGCCATTAAGAAGCCATATCACCACGCCTCCTAGGACAAGAGCACATTCTGTCTGCCTGTCTCGTACTGAACTGTCCCGAAGATTGTTCATTACTGCAAACATGGCAGCGACACGATACCACTTGAAATACCTTCAAACATTCATTTGTCAGACTCCTGCAACCCATGAGTGATGACTACAACTGAGTACGTACCACCAGTTCCGTGATGGGATCGCCAATAGACATCTTCGAAGAGTTCGTATCGGAAAGTTCGTCAAAGCATCCAGTGCGTCACAGAGCCGGACACGGACTTCAACGCGAGCACAACCATCTTGACTTTGATTTTCATCTTCATCATCATTGACGCATTCACTGAGCATTATGCTGATGGTCTCCATATCCTTGACAAGTCGATCCAATGATTGTATACTGAGGAGGGTCTTGGGATCACTGAGGTTGTTGAAGAGACCTTTGTGTTGTTGGTATGCCATAGTCTTCTCCGTCAGATAGGCTTGAATGTAGGTCACATTGTCTCTTCTTCCTTTAGAGCCAGGTGAGCAGCGAAATCCAGACACTTCTTCGAGATGCATCGTCCTGTCGAGGGTAAAGCCACTACTGTTTTCCACCACAGTCTTGATTATGCCGGCTTCTAGGCTAGGAAGACAATGGCCTAGTAGTGTCTTGTGACCTGAAGTTTTCCATGTGACAACATGCCCCGGTAAGCCTAGTTCCAAGGCGACATCTATTTGCCAGTCTTCTTGATCGACTTGATCCATGTCAAGGACCTGGGTCAGATCCTCTAGTGCTCCCACTTTGTCTGGTTCACTATTAGGATCATGGGCTGTTGCTCCTTTCCAGCCTCGTAGCTCGTGGACAAAATATGCATCCCTGAACTCTGGTCGTAGCTGTCCTAACTTCTCTAGATATCGTCGCCCAAATTCTTGAAGTCTATGAGCTGGAACATCAAGAGATCCTGGATGAATCTGGCCCTTTCTGTCTCTGTACAGAATAAGGGCAGACTCATAGCTGGTGGGCCAGTGAGTAGCCATGTTTGACAACATGTCAATCACAAGAGGTCGCAAACAGGAGTTGTAAATCAGTGCCAGGTCTTGAGATGAAACAAGTCTGGATTCCCTGGCATACATGTGTGGCAGAAAAACCCTAACCACTGCTCTGGTTGTCACTTTTGCAAATGCAAAGTTTGGAATGGTATGCAAGGCAGCAAGACGTGTTTCTCTCTGAGTGAAAACATTAGAATGACTCAACAGATAGATATGCTTCACTCACACCAATGTATGCAGGTCCTCTGATATGATTTGGATGTGTCAGAGTATCTCTGAATGGGGGAACAGGAGTGAGGGCAAGGTGCACAGAATATGGTAAATCTTTGCTGATCCCAATCAGTGAATCATAGTCCCTGGTAAGATGATATGCAGCAGGTTCCTGGATATCTTGAGAAACATTGATGGTAACATGATGAGCGCTGTTCTTCCGTGAAGTACGTCCTGCAAGATTGAACTTGATGAATGCCTTCGCAGCAGCAAGGTCTTCCTGTTCAGTGAGATCCTCTGCTTGCATCTTGGTGTATAAGGCCTGTGATTTGGAAACAAACTGTAAGAAACTAAGCTGAATGCCTTGCTCTTCACGATCATCAGGATAAGGACGGGCTGCCATTTGAACAAGGATTTGGATAGCTGGTAGTTGACTGAAGAATTAGACTAGTGGGTTGAGCAAGGTGGGTGGGGGAAGGAAGGGAATGAAAGACTATCAGTCTATGATGTCTGTACTATATAACTAACTTTTGGATGAAGTAATAAAAATAAAAAAGCTTATAAAGCCTTACTAGCCTGAAATGGCCATTATATACCTTAATTGGTTGATGATTTGGTAAGTTAAGGTTCAATTGAATTTTCAAGGGTGATCTTAGTTCATCATATTACTTTCCAATAATCAATGATACAAATTCTCAATATAAAGATTATAGTTTCAAAAATACATCTAGTCACTTTATATTGCAAGATTGTGTTTAATATTTATAATAATAATAAATTGTTGGAAATGTACAAGGAGGTTGAGATGGTTAATGTTTATTATAATTGTAATTGTCATTATTGTCCTTGTAATCCATAACTAGAATGAACTTGATTAATAGATATATGTGCAAATGAATATTGCAGCATTGTAACTATGTTTAAACACCTTTCTATCTTGGAATGCAAGCTAAAATACCATTGAGATGCATAGCTACAACCATGTTATATATAGTGCAGCATGACTTTTTGGTTGGTGAGGAACTGACATGCAACCTAGTAGATACAACTTTCCATCCTGAAAAAAGAGCTAGCATGAAGGTTGATGCATAATCAAAACATTGCCCATTGCATATGACTCTCTGTCCTGGAGGGTGAGCTAGCATAAGGATTCACATACAGTATAGCCATAGGACAGTCTAGTACAAGCTTGCTGTTCTAGAAGGTGAGTTGCCATGAAAGCTCATATATAACCAAAACATGGCCTTGTTACCCACAACTCGCCGTCCTGGAAGGCGAGCTGGTATGGGGACCCGTGCATAGCCACAAGATGTCCTGGTTAAGCTTACCATTCTAGTACATATTTATGAGACTCACTAGGGTCTATTTTTCATCAATCCTAGCTATGTCCAACACAAAATTGAAGTTTTGTATATGGAAAGCCCCTGGCTAGTAGGACTACTAGTGTACAGTCATACAAGCCTTTGTATACGCATGGCCTTCCAGGAAGGCCACCTTGCATTGGCATGGTATTGCACAGTCACGCATGACTCTGTGTGTACATGGCCTTCCAGGACAGCCATTTGTACTAGCATGTTATTGCATACATGATTCAGTGTATGCATTGGCCTTCTAGGACAGCCATCTTGCATTGGCATGGTGTTGCACAGCCACACATGACTCTGTATGTGTATGGCCTTCCAGGACGGCCATCTTGCACTGGCATGGTGTTGCACAGCCACACATGACTTGTGTGTGCATGGCCTTCCAGGAAGGCCATCTGTACTAGCATGTTATTGCATACATGATTCTATATGTATATGGCCTTCCAGGAAGGCCACCTTGCACGGGCATGGTATTGCACAGCCACATATGACTCTGTGTATGCATGGCCTTCCTAGAAGGCCATCTGTAGCATGTTATTGTATAGATGATTCTACACTATTTGTTGTTTAGGGCAGGCTTGAGTGATACATGATGAGTAGAAGTGTAGTAAAAAGTGCACAAAAAGTGGTAGCAAAAGTGTAGTCAAAGTGTAGACCAAGAGTGTAGTAGAAGTGTACCAAAAGTGTAGTAAAAGTGTGGTCAGTCAAGAGTGTAGTTAGTCAAGCCAAAGTGTACCAAAAAGTGTAGTTAGTCAAGATAGTCAAGAGTGTAGTGAAAGTGTACCAAAAGTGTAGTCAGTTATGAGCACATTTTACACTCCCTATCCTTATGTGTCATGGACTCCGATAGTGCACTCCGTCCCTGTCCCCGTTGCCTTTTCGGGCCCTGTCCCTGTCGCTTGTGAGTCGCGATCCCCGTCCCTGCCCTTGCCGTCGCTTCCAAACCATGCTCAAACCCCAATCGTCCCTGTTGCGCCACCATTTTGACTCGCTCTCCATCCCTGTCCCTGTCCTGTCCCCGTCGTGGTCCCTATCCCCGTCCCCGTCCCTGTCCCTGTCCCATCCCCGTTGTGGTCCCCGTCCTTGTTCCCGTTGCAGTCCCCGTTGCAGTCCCTGTCCTCGTCCCTGTCCTCGTCCTTGTTCTCAATGGGAGCCTGCCAACCCGCCATTTCAACTTGCAGTCCATCCCATCACAGTTCCTGTCCTCAGGTCTCCATCCCTGTCACAGTCCCCGTCCCCGTTGTTGTCCCCATCCTTGTTCCCGTCATGATCCCCGTCCCCGTCCCCACCATGGTTCCCGTCGTGTGCCCTGACCTGTCTTGGTCATGTGTGTGAAACCCATCTTAGGTTAGGTTAGTTTAATCCAAACCAACTAGGCCAGTGTGTCTAGGATGAGTGAAATAGAGCGACAGGTTAAGGGAACCACCCTTTACCTCCCTGTTTCGTTAGGTACTCATCAGGCTCTATTCTTGATAGTATATTTGAACATGTAGACTCACGGGGGTTTATATACCTTTAGACCCGTGATTTCGGCAACTTGCGGGATAAGCTGATTCGACGATAAGACACAACGGGACGGACCTCAAAACCTAAGAATATTCCAGTAGATCCGCTCTATCTCCTGTGCCCCTGACTGCGTTTTTAATACCCGCTATCTTGATAACGGTGACAGTTGATTCCCGTCTATTGACAGCGAACCTTATCGGAGATTGATGAAACTCTATGTGACATGAGTTCCCCGTTGCGTGAGAAACAAACCCTAAGAGCCCTAAAATTAAAATTAAACCAAAACCTTGTGTGACGTGAGAACGCCGCTCCGTGAGAGAGTTCCCATGAGATCTGACAGCGTGAGAGAACAGATCGATCATCCCGATATGGGTGGCTATAAATATTACATTAGTAAGCCGGGGAACTCCGGTACCTGGCACGTGACTACCGGGCCGGTGGGAGTAATGGTTAGACGCGGGCCGTAGGCCCGCTAGGGGTTTGTCCTAATTGGTTAACAAGTTAGGGTTGATAGGATTTTGTAGGATGGACTTCGGGTGGACATGGCTGCTGAAATTCCCAACCATAATCTAGGGTTAGAACTGAGACTGAGAGGTAGAGTGGGTTCTACTTATAGAGTGAGTATGAATGGCATCTAATGGCAGAATGGGTATACAATGGCAGAGTGGGTGTAAATGGGGTCCAGTAGCAGAGCAGGGGTTAGCAGAGCAGATGTAAATCAGATCTAATGATAGAGTGAGCATCAATGGGTGGGATTTAGGTTGTCAGTGGAAGAATGTTGTGAATGTTCTGTGGCAGAATGGGTGTGAATGGGGTCCATTGCCAGTGTGAGTGGGAACTGCCTGCTGAGTGGGTATGAATGGGGTCCATTGCCAGAGTGAGTGGGAACTGCCTGCTAAGTGGGTGTGAATGGGGTCCACTGCCAGAGTGAGTGGGGACTGCCTCCTGAGTAGGTGTGAATGGGGTCCACTGCCAGAGTGGGTGTGAATGGGGTCTATTGCCAGAGTGAGTGGGAACTGCTTGCTGAGTCGGTGTGAATGGGGTCCACTGCCAGAGTGAGTGGGAACTGCCTGCTGGGTGGGTGTGAATGGGGTCCATTGCCAGAGTAAGTGGGGACTCCCTCCTGAGTGGGTGTGAATGGGGTCCATTGCCAGAGTGAGTGGGAATTGCCTGCTGAGTGGGTGTAAATGGGGTCCACTGCCAGAGTGGGTGTGCATGGGGTCCATTGCCAGAGTGAGTGGGGACTCCCTCCTAAGTGGGTGTGAATGGGGTCCATTGCCAGAGTGAGTGGGGACTGCCTCCTGAGTGGGTGTGAATGGGGTCCATTGCCAGAGTGAGTGGGAACTGCCTGCTGAGTGGGTGTAAATGGGGCCCACTGCCAGAGTGGGTATGCATGGGGTCCATTGCCAGAGTGAGTGGGGACTGCCTCCTAAGTGGGTGTGAATGGGGTCCATTGCCAGAGTGAGTGGGGACTGCCTCCTGAGTGGGTGTGAATGGGGTCCATTGCCAGAGTGACTGGGAACTGCCTGCTGAGTGGGTGTAAATGGGGTCCACTGCCAGAGTGGGTATGCATGGGGTCCATTGCCAGAGTGAGTGGGGACTCCCTCCTAAGTGGGTGTGAATGGGGTCCATTGCCAGAGTGAGTGGGGACTGCCTCCTGAGTGGGTGTGAATGGGGTCCATTGCCAGAGTGAGTGGGAACTGCCTGCTGAGTGGGTGTAAATGGGGTCCACTGCCAGAGTGGGTGTGCATGGGGTCCATTGCCAGAGTGAGTGGGGACTGCCTCCTAAGTGGGTGTGAATGGGGTCCATTGCCAGAGTGAGTGGGGACTCCCTCCTAAGTGGGTGTGAATGGGGTCCATTGCCAGAGTGAGTGGGGACTGCCTCCTGAGTGGGTGTGAATGGGGTCCATTGCCAGAGTGAGTGGGAACTGCCTGCTGAGTGGGTGTAAATGGGGTCCACTGCCAGAGTGGGTGTGCATGGGGTGCATTGCCAGAGTGAGTGGGGACTCCCTCCTAAGTGGGTGTGAATGGGGTCCATTGCCAGAGTGACTGGGAACTGCCTGCTGAGTGGGTGTAAATGGGGTCCACTGCCAGAGTGGGTATGCATGGGGTCCATTGCCAGAGTGAGTGGGGACTGCCTCCTAAGTGGGTGTGAATGGGGTCCATTGCCAGAGTGAGTGGTGACTGCCTCCTGAGTGGGTGTGAATGGGGTCCATTGCCAGAGTGAGTGGGGACTGCCTCCTGAGTGGGTGTGAATGGGGTCCATTGCCAGAGTGAGTGGGGACTGCCTCCTGAGTGGGTGTGAATGGGGTCCATTGCCAGAGTGAGTGGGAACTGCCTGCTGAGTGGGTGTAAATGGGGTCCACTGCCAGAGTGGGTGTGCATGGGGTCCATTGCCAGAGTGAGTGGGGACTGCCTCCTAAGTGGGTGTGAATGGGGTCCATTGCCAGAGTGAGTGGGGACTGCCTCCTGAGTGGGTGTGCATGGGGTCCATTGCCAGAGTGAGTGGGGACTCCCTCCTGAGTGGGTGTGAATGGGGTCCATTGCCAGAGTGACTGGGAACTGCCTGCTGAGTGGGTGTAAATGGGGTCCACTGCCAGAGTGGGTATGCATGGGGTCCATTGCCAGAGTGAGTGGGGACTGCCTCCTAAGTGGGTGTGAATGGGGTCCATTGCCAGAGTGAGTGGGGACTGCCTCCTGAGTGGGTGTGAATGGGGTCCATTGCCAGAGTAAGTGGGGACTCCCTCCTGAGTGGGTGTGAATGGGGTCCATTGCCAGAGTGGATGTGCATGGGGTCCATTGCCAGAGTGACTGGGAACTGCCTCCTGAGTGGGTGTGAATGGGGTCCATTGCCAGAGTGAGTGGAGATTGCCTCCTGAGTGGGTTGAAGATGGAGCTGGTGTCAACATGTGTGTTCATTACTACAATCATTAAATTCTTGGTTTTTCATCTTACTTATGCTATGTCTTTAATTACTTATGTTTACTTATTTGTTATCAATCTTCCTCTTATCTTTAAGTATATAAATTTTAAATACTTTATCTTGTAATCTTAGGTCTGACTATTGTTTTTCTTGTGGGTTAGTATTGCAGTTACCAATTTCTCATTTTTATCTTTGTACTTATCCCATTCATTTTCTACAAGGTTCAAACCTCTAATCTGCAAATTCAACAAAGCCCTAAAAATAAGGATATACCACATCAGTTGAAGCCGAATATTCCAATCCCTTTGACTAACTTTGACAACTTCTAACATTCTTTTAGTTGACTTTCCCCCTTGACATAACTTTAAAACATATACATATTACAGGTCTTCACAATTTAAATAAATGTGTGATTTATTAATGCGTTGTCTATAATTTCATATTTTTAATACTACAGCTCTATTGTCAAACTTCTGTATGTATGAGTTTTTAAAGAAATGTTGATGATACTATCTAGATATTTTCTATCAAGGAGACAATTAATCTTATAACACATTAGAGTCAAAAATATACTAATTTCAGTAGAAATTACCTACATGGGACACAAGTCTTGTACAATGCAAGTTAGTAAACCTTGTTCTAAATAAACTACAATATATGGTATAAGATGATATATTATATGACAATAATGGCTATCTGTACAATGATTTCACCATGCATGATTTCAAAAATAGCTTCAAGTGTTGTATGAAACAATGTTTTTTGAAAAGTTTAAACCTTCCTGCTTAATTTTGGTGCACAATCAACTGATATTGATCATAAGATACATAAATAAGAAAACATTATATGTTTCAAACAAAATATTTTTACATTTTAAAATGGCAAAGAAATCCAACAATAAAACATCTTGCCTATAATTGTAATGCTTATTATTGCCAATGGTTGTTGAGTTTGTTGTTTTATCCCTATCAAAAACCTATAAAACATGCATTTCTAGACTTATCTGGATTCCTAGATAGTTTATACATTACCAAGTTTGATGTCAAGAAATTATAAGAAATCAACTTGTTCATTGTCACCATGCCCACTTTTGTATTATAAGATCATTGACTTATCATCAAATATCAAATCTAAAACAAGCCAGAAGAATGGCATACAATGAATAAACAAATAGCTCTGAGACATAGATGATATCTAGAAATAACTCATGTATATGAAATATGTCAATCCAAATCATAGATTAATGTCACATGAATTTATATTGAACCAAATGCCATTCACACAAGATGACCCAAATGAGATCAAATTTCTTCAGATATGTATGAACTGATTAACTGAGGAGAAACATTAACAGCTATGCATACTGTAACTCAATTAGAGTAATAATGCACTGCACAATCTACTCCAAAACAAAAAATGAACCTACAGATGGATGTAATGGTCACCATGCAGTATAAACATTGGCACAATGAGTGATAACAACTCTAAAGCTCTCTGTGCTATAGCCAGTAGTGTTTAAAAGTCTGGTCTGGTCTAGTTTTCCATGGTCCAAATAAGGCAACTGGTCCAAGACTGGTCCTAAAATGGTCCTGGACCCTTGCAACCACAACTGGACTGAAAAAACCTGTCCAAAATGGTCTTTTGATTAGTTGCAACCAGTTGTGACTGGTTTTGTGCAAAACCAGTCTTTTGACCCCTTTCCCATGGGAACCAAGATTCACCATAGTAGAATGAAATATACTATGGACTCTTGGCTATCTACTGACCCTTAGATCATAATCTTTGGATTACAGGATCAAACAATATGGCCATATCTGGGATGCATGTCAGTCAGAGGAAATCCTCCAGTCTATATGGGGATTGTGGTGCTTTAACCATGTGAATCCAAGGATAAGATCATTCTTTCCCAGGTTAGTAATTTTGGCATCCACTATTTCCCTGTGACCTTTGTAATTGATCAGGATTTGGGCAGTGTAAGTAATAGAACCGGCTTGGTTCTTGGTTCCATCCACATTAAAGACTTGTATGGGGTGTGGTAGTGCATGACATGGAAGTTTATGTTTAGCAATGTAATCCTTGTGTATGAAGATTACATTAGCTCTACTGTCTAAAAGCGCTTTTGCTCCAACATAACTGATTTGGTTTACTGGGAATACCAATATCAGTAAAGATATTTCTTGTTCAATTGATGTTGATCTAATGAAAGATTCATCAGGTATTGGTTTTGTGACAGAATTAAGCATGGAACTATGATGTTCACTGTGCTCTGCAGAGACACTGTCAACACTTTTGTTATCTTTTGTTTTTGGTTTCAGCAGTTTATCCTTGTGCTTGGGAGGTTTATTGGATAAGTAAGAGAAATCAAAACCTAAAGAAATAGAGTTTTCATAATATTTTGGAAGGGGTTGGCAAACATGAGATCCCAGTATACTCAGTTCACTTTGCCTTTTTCCTTCTTTTCTGATTCATATTTGTCATAATAATATGCCTGGACTTGTTCAGGGTCCATTCCACAAATGGCAGCAAAGGGATCCTCTTTCATAACTTTTGGAGAAAAGGTGGAAGTAGAAGTTTTCTTCTTTTCCTTGCAAGTTGATCAGACTTTCCTTGATTTGGTGCAGTCCTTCTTGTGTCTGCCACTATAGAAGTGGCATTTACTGCATTGGTTCTTTGGCTTGGGACAGTCTGAAACAACCAAACCTTTACAGGCTTAAGTTATTTGCTGGAAGGACAATGAAAGCGAGTCTGTGTGACTAGAGAGGCTTGGGGAAACTCCAGAAGGACAAGACTGGGTCCTTCAGTGAGTTGGGGATGTACTTTTATACTATTCTACTGTTTGTACAAGTGTAAACTAAATCTACAGATATGCTATGCTATGGGACAAGGGTTTGAATGGGTATAGGGTATATGGATCTAGAATACATAGCCATAGAATGTAATTGCATCATAGACATGAGGGAGAATGGTTATGAGGGTAGGCATGAGGTGAGGTAGGCATGAGGTGAGCATGTGTAGAATGGAATGACATACTATGAGTCTGGAGGGTGTCTGAGGGCTTGTATGGTCTAGACTGGTCAAGGGTTTAGTGGTTCTAGGCCATGGCAAGGCCTGGGTTAATGTATTCAATCATATATCACTTTGTATTTGCTAAGTGTTCAGTTCTGGAGTTTCCAAGAGCGTGGGAATTTCGGAAACTCCAGAAACTCGGAAACTCGGAAGGAATGGAATGCTTATAGCAAGCTCAAATACAAAGGGAAAAATATGGAAAAATAGGCGAAAAATAGGGGGATTAGGTTAGTATATTGTGTGATTGTAACACAGTCCTTGGGGTAATGTCCTTGTGCCTTGCAATTGAAGCACTTAGGGGTGTAACCAGACTTCTTTTGTTCTATTGCTTTTATTTCGGACATGTAGAACCATCCATCTTCGCCTTTATGGTAAGCAAAGAATATGTCCATGGCATTAGGGTCCTTTTTAGCCCATGTGCACTCTCTGCAGACAAGATTTATTGATTCCATTAAATTACCTGCCGTGCAAATAGTGGCTAGGTATTTGGTGACTGCTGTATTTCTATCAGCTTCATATGACAGATGAGCTATGTTTGTGTACATCTTGTCATTCAGGTTTTGCCTTTGGCCATCTTTGAAAATTTGGAATATGATACTCCTGGCCATATTTGTCTCAAGGAGACGGTTAGTGTGGGTAGGATCTATTTCAGCTTGGTGCCAGAGATTCTCTCATTTGACAATGTAGTCTTTGACTCTTATCATCCCTTGAGTGAGGTTTTCAAGCTTGGTTCTTGCCCAATCAACCTTATTGTTTTGTCAGAACATCCCTTTGATGTTGACGGTTAGCTACACAAAGGATAGTTTTGTTCCTTGTACTAGCCGTGTTTCTGCACATTGTGATGATTTTGCTCCCTTTAGGCATGAGAGCACTGCAACAACCTTCTGGAAGTTGATGTGAATGGCAAGTTTATTAATTTCTAGCCATTCCTTGATTGAGTACAGTCTAATGTAAGATGGGACTTCTCATCTCCTGTCTGTGCAGATTCTCTGCCTATTTGTCCTGATAGGACCTGCTAATCTCCTTTCTAATTCTGCTGGTGTGATATAATTGTTTGGGTCTCCTAACGATTCTTCTGATGCTGCTCTACTTGGCATAAGTTCCGGGAGCGGGGATGAGACTTCCCTGTTGATAAGGGGTAGGAAAATGGGTGACACTTCTTTTTTGATAAGAGGGGGTTCAGCAATCTCCTGCTTAACCTCTGGTTCCTCTGTTAGATAGTATAAGTTCGGGCTGCTGCTCTGACTATTGGTTTCAGACTCAAAATCCAATAAGGGAGACTGTGCTCCAAGAAATTGCTCAAGGAGAGTGTGAAATGTTTCTTCCTGCAAGTAGTGATCCAGGTCGAGATCTCTGCAGCAACTGCTTGAGCCAAGAAAGTGGCATCAATGTAGGCAGGATCTGCCTCTTGATCAAAAAGAATCTCCTCTCCAGTAACCTCAAAGGGTGAAAGAAAGTAGGAGGAGGACACTAGGAGAGTGAGCTCAGTAAAGAGTATGTCGCAACTTTTTTGTGGAGATGAGAATAGATTACCATATATTACCATAAGATCGTACTGCATTATAATGCCTTATGGTGCAAATTGGAGGAAATTAGATAATTTTTTACACTGAAATGCCATCATAATGGACTTATAATGAGCCTTGTAATGCCAAAACGGGGTTGGCAGGACATTTAAGGCAGTCGTAAGGAGTCGTAAGCCGGTGGCATTAACATGGCAGAAAAAAAGTTACAACATACTATCAGCTGCCCTGTGGGGTGCGCTGTCTGCTATTGGGTTATTGAATACCTTGAGTCTTATTCAACAGCTTATTCAAAGTGGACTTTCCTTTCTGTTTTCAAAGTGATGACTTACTCTGGGCATGCTTGTTTATTTGCAGGAGGTGGCTATGATGAGGTCGAGGGACTTGGCAGTAGTGTCAATGGTGAAGAAGATAACAAAGTTCTAATGAAACAACCTAGAACAAAGACTGAACTAGTAGTTGTGAAGTGGTTGAGAGAGATGTTCAATCAAAGAGGTGAAAACTCCAAGAAAACTTTGTTAGAGTCCTCTGGCATTGATTCATGGGGTTTATATACCACATGGATGTCAGAGTTCTAATCTGAGTATGAACTATGCTACGATGCTATTGGACAATAAGAAATGAGTCATAAGAAGAAACATAGTCTTGCACAGGTACATATCTGGCTGGTCGTGAGTCATAAGAAGCATGGCTGTGGGAGAATGCTGTGTTTATATGGCAGCCAATAGAATATGATCCTGTGGACAGCCTTGACATGAGGCATTAGACTTAGAAAAGATTGAAAGTATAATCCATAGAGGGATGAAACATTGAGATCATAACACTAACTAGGTGTGACAACAGACCTCTTCTGTTGTAACACCAGTCCCAAGGTGTGAGTTCACAATGTCATTCTGATTGAGGACAACACAAGTGCTAAGAAGACCTCAATCAACACACCAAGGTTTGTCTTTAGGTGGCTAGGGTGTCTATCCAGGAATTCAAGGATCCATGTGCAGCTAGTAAGGGTGGACATGTGGGATGGAATACATAGAGTTGTAGAGTTGAAGGCTTGCATTGTGATATTGGTGATCAGGGCTAGAACAATTGTTAAAAAGAAAAGGATACAATGACAATGAGTTTGAAGGTGTATGATTGCTCAAATTTCATCTAGATTAAATTGTGCTTTCAGATCAGTGTTGATGTTAATGTCCATGTTTATTTTGTCACAAATGATACTTTGTCATCATGTACAATATCTTGTGCAGGTTGAATTTTGAATTTTGGATTTTGAATTGTGAGTCTAAACCAACTCTTAAGCATAATGGTTTTGTGCTTTGTGGGCTTAGCTATCTAAATTACTTAATGGAAGGGTCAAAGTGCCTGAAAGTTATGTAAAGTGAATGTAATATTTGCTGATGTCTGAGAAATGTATGTGCAAGTGTTTCAACCAAGAATTGATGTGCAAGGATCTATACAAGGCCAAGGAAATCACTGAGGCACACTTGCACAAGACAGGTGCTTGGGACAAGTTGAGTGCCAAGCAGAAACAGCTTGTTGAGAAGATGGTGCTCAATGGGAAGCAAGCTGGGTTGACACTTGAGGAGGAGGAGGATAAGGAAAAGCTCAAGCTATTTAAGGATGATCTCTCAGATGCCTGTTTGAAGTTCATGGTATGTATGTAGCTGGGCTCAGTGTGTGCACAAGTAGGTGTTGAATCAGATGTGATTTCACAGCAAAACTTTAACAAGAAGAATGTAAGTTGACCCTGCTACTTATCCATATTGATTATTATAATGCTTCTTGCAAGGTCACATCTCCCCTACATGCAAAGAACCTGATGTTGTCCCAGAGGACATGATCTCTGGATACACCTAGCACACAGAAGGTGGTAAAGTGCTGTACAAAGTCATCTTCAAGACACCTGATATCTTTAGTGTTGTAAGTGTTGCACCAGTAGTCATCAAATCCTAGACATGTTACCACTTTAGCACTTTCCAATTGTCAGTAGTTGTGTTATACCATCACCCTACATCTTCCACATCCACCCTTGTCCCTTCTTCTAATTGTCCAAGTTATCATAAAGCATGCCAAATAATATTGGCACATCAGACACATCAAGCTCTGGGCATTGAAGCAAGAACTGTACAGTACATGGGTAGATGAAATTCAATGGGTAAAAATGTTGTGGAGAGCATGTAGTAGGATGAACATCACAAATGTTGTGGGCTGTTGCAGTGAGTCATTCATATTTTCAGACAGATCTAATATGTTCTTGAGTAGCCATAATATGTATGCAACTTGAGGCATTTCATGCACATTTAATTTCTGATCCAGAAGGATTCATATAAATCAATCAACCTTTACTTATATTTCCTTCCAGAGACTTGCAATCTGGTGGAGAACTGTCTCACATATGTTCAGGTCTTTTAAGGAGAGACATTGAATGAGGAGACTCTATCATGATAGGGCTACCTTGTATGTTATCTTGCAATGCAGATACCAGTTGAGCTCTTCTTGTGCCTGAGAGCTCCAACTCCAAGAAAACTTTGTTAGGAGTCCTCTGGCATCGATTCATGGGGTTTATATACTACATGGATGTCAGAGTTCTAATCTGAGTATGAACTATACAGTGCAATGCTATTAGATGATAAGAGAATGAGCCATAGATAAGAAACATAGCCTTGCACAGATATCTGGTGGGTTGTGAGTCATGATGAGTAACATGTGAATACACATGTAGGAGTCGAGTCATAAGAAGCATGACTGTAGGAGAATGCTGTGTTTATGCGGCAGCCAATAGGATATGATCCTGTGGATAGCCTTAACATGAGGCATTAGACTTAGAAAAGATTGAAAGCATGATCCATAGAAGGGTAAAACATTGAGCTTGTAACAGCTACAAATTGGTCTCTGGTATGGTCTGATGAGACCAAAATCAATTGTATTGGGTCAGATGGCAGGAAATGGGCTTGGAAAAAGGCAGGAGAGGGCCTTAGTGATAGGATTGTGCAGGGTACAGTCAAGTTTGGGGAAGGTTCAGTGATGATATAGGGTTGTATGAGTTGGGAAGGGGTTGAAATGGCTTGCAAGATTGATGGTAAGATGGATGCTACCCTCTATGTGTAGATTTTAGAGTATGATCTCTAACAAACCCTGGGGGATTTTGGATTTTTTCCAGAGAACATTATCTTTCAACAAGATAATGATCCCAAACATACCAGTAGGAAGGCCAAGGAGTAATTTGAGGAGCATGGATTTGAGGTCATGGTATGGCCTGCTTAGCCCCCAGATCTTAATCCCATAGAACATCTATGGTTCATCCTTAAAATTTGGGAGAGGATTCAAGCAGAGTGGTATCAGATTGGGGCAGAGGAGTGTCAAAGGTTGATTGAGAGTATGCCCAGGAGGGTTCAGGAGGTTATCAAGGCCAAAGGAAGGTATACTTTGTACTAATTACCATACCCATGATATCAGCAACCAAATTGTTGCAATGACTAGAGTAACTTAAAATGGCAGTATCTTCGCAGCCACTGGGCCAACTCACATGACCCAGAGACCAATTTGTAGCCAAGAATTTGTATGTTATTTGGTCTCACCAGAGCTAAGTGAAATTCTCATGAGTGTCTGTGGTGTGCTACACACACCATATTAGCGTCAAACATTGCAACAGTTTTGTTGCTCACTGAATTGCATGATAAGGTGTGAGTCAATAAGAGTCATAGATAAGGGCATAGCCTTGCACTGCTGGTGATGAGTCAGTGATAAGAGAAATGAATGATAAGAGGACATGAGGTGATGAATACTGTGTTTATGTGATAGCCAATTGGATATGATCCTTTGGACAGCCTTGGCATGAGGTATGATATGCTGTAATAGCATTAGAAAGGGTTGAAACATCAAGATTATAACACTACCCCCTGTCTGTTGATTAGACTCCAGATGATCTAAGGTTTCATAATTGAGATGATGGAGACTATTCTTATTTTTGGTTATGGTTTTATCGTCATAATGTTGGAATATGGAGTTGAATTCAGTGTGGATAACTTTTAATCTCTATGGTGCTTCAGGGTGTGCCTTGTGAAAGTTGGCAATAAGTTCCTGAGTGTTTGTAAAATTCTTTAGTAGTTGCCATGTGTGTTTATCTTCTTCATAACCCTTTCAGTGTATGAGATATCCAAGGTGGCGACCCTTCATTCTGGAGTCAACAATGTATTCCACTTCAAATTCTTCTTCTTTGTCATCTCTGATTATGATAGAACATGGTTTGTAAACTGGCTGATCAGGTAGATGTTCCTTATAAAGTTTGACCTGAGAAATGTTTACAACTGGATGAATGTGCATAGTGCATGGGAGTCAAGGTTTAATAGCATTTGGGCCATGCATAGAGATTATGTCATAGGGTCCAATTCACTTGTCTATGAATTTGGGGTGTTGTTTTATTTTAAGGTTTGCAGTGGAGAGCCAGACTTTATCACCAACTTTGTAAGAAGGGGGTTCTGATCTTGATTTATCTGTAGTGGTTTTCATAGTATCTGCAGCTTTGTCTATATTGGACTTGGTTTGCTCTAGAATTTTGAAGAAGTCTGTAATAAAATTCTGAGTAGCTGGGTTTGTCATATCATAAGGCATAATTCCCATCCTAGGGATGTATGAACATGTGATTTCAAAAGGGAAGTGCTTAGCAGGGGTATGTTTCTTGCTGTTGTATGAGAACTGGGCTAGTAGAAGCCAGTCGGACCATGTGGTATCCTTCTCCGCATAGAATAAGTGAAGATATTGTTGTACCTCCTAATTCATTCATTCTGATTATCCGTCGGTTTGTGGGTGATGAGAAGTGAATTGTGGTCCTCTATCCAATATGATGAAGTTAGGGAGACTGTGATGTTTCCATATATGTATTGAAGAGGTAAAGTTTAGTGAGATCCATAGATGAACACATTTTGTGGCATGGGATAAATTCTACTTCTTTTGAGAAGTGATCTACTACTGTGAGAATGGAATCATAGGAGTGGGAGAGTGAAAGATTGGTGATGAAATCTGCTGAGATATCTTCCCATGGTGCATTAGGGGTTTCTAAGGGTTGAAGTAATCCTGGTGTTTTCTGGTTTGATCCCTTGAACTGAGCATGTCTTTCACAATGAGATACATATATTTTTACATTATCCTTCATTTGAGGCCATATGTAGTTTCATGATAGAAGTTTGTAAATTTTGTTGTTACCAGGATGTCCAGCTTCCAGTGTGTCATGAAACATTGTGAGAGCTTTGGTTCTTAATTTATCTGGAATGAAGATTTCCCCCCCCTTTCTAAGGAAGGTGTCCTCAACTGAATATTCAATAGATAGGAGATGTTTCATAGCTGAAGGTGGTAATTTCATAGTTTTGGAAGTGAGAAATTCATCTCCATTGTTGAGAAGAGTGACAGGTGATCTGATTTTCTCAGGGTCCATTAGGAGAATTCCCTTGTTATTGTCATTGATGCCTATCATGTGGTCCTCCCTCTTGCTTAAAGTGTTTGCTTTTCCCATAGTAACACTTGCCTTGTGGTGCCAAGTGAAGTTAAAGTGTGAGAGGTATTGAGCCCATCTTTAGATCTTGGCAAGTCATAAACCATGTAAGGTTTTGGTGATCATTCCATATTTCAAATTCATGTTTGGCTCAGGTTAGATAGTGGCACCATAATTCTAATGAGCAGATAACCAAGAGTATCTCTTTGTCAGCAATTGGGTAGTTCCATTCTTCAGGGGTCATAGAGTGGCTATTATAAGCAACAAGGTGCCATTGTCCTTTCTTTTCAAGGGATAAGATGGCTCTAGTAGCAAAATTTGATAAATTGCATTCTAAGCAATATTTGGCATTCTAATCCAAATAAGCAAGGATAGGGGCTGTTGTAAACACCTGTTTTAGCATAGAGAAGGCTTGATCACAATCAAATGTCCATTCAAACTTCTGATCCTTTTTCATAAGGTCATGAAGAGGGCATGCAATCTTTTCATAGTCTTTAATAAATCTGTGATAGAAATTGGCTAGTCTGAGGAAACTACAAACATGTTTGACAGTGGTGGGAATTGGCCATTCAGCAACTGCTTTGGTCTTTTCATTATCCATCTTAATACTATCTGTTCCCATGATCATTCCAAGGAAATTCACTTCTTTGACACAGAAGAAGCATTTTTCTGGTTTTACATAAAGGTCATTCTGTTATGATCTTGACATTTCAACCCTGAATGAATTTCACCTTCAATTTATTCTAACCATTACAGCATATCCTGCCTTGTGTCAAGGCTGTCCAAATGATCACATCTGATTGGCTGCCACATTATTACAATATCTATCACCTCATGCCCTTATCTTTTCATTTCCCTTATCACTGACTCATCACCAGCAGTGCAAGGCTATGTTCTTATCTATGACTCCTCATGACTCATATCTATTCACATCTTATCATCTAATAGGATATTGAATGCTTATCTATGTAGTTGGTACTCAGATTAGCACTCTGACATCCATGTAGTATATAAACCCCATGAATTGAAGCCAGAGGACTCTAACAAAGTTCTCTTGGAGTTTTCGCCTCTTTGATTGAACATTATCATTGTCATTCAATAATCACTACACAACTAGTTTAATCTTTGTTCTAGGTTATTTCATGTTCTTCTTGGTCATCAGTGTTAGTAAAGATCATGAGATCATTGATGTAGACGACTATGCATGTCCATAAATATTTCATTCATCATAGTTTGAAAAGTAGCAGGAGAGTTGCATAATCCAAAGTACATAACAATGGGTTTGAATGACCCACAGTGATAGACAAATGCTGCCTTCCATTTGTCACCTTCTTTGATGTGTACATTATTGTATCCCCACTGTAAATCTGTTTTCATAAAGAGTTTAGTCAATTTCAGCTTATCCATGAGTTGGGAGATAAAGGGGAGCAAATAATTGTTTTGCATGTATATTTGTTTAGATATCAGCAATCCTGTACTATGTACTTCTTTCCATTCTTTTTGGGAACGAAAAATACTGGGGATGTTTGTTCAGATTTAGAGGATCTTATGTTACCTTTCTTTAATTGATCATCAATAAATACTAATACTTTCTCCTGTTCAGTGACTGATGGGGGAATAAGGTGGCCCTTCTTAGGTTTGAAAGTGTCTTTGAGGTCAATTGCATGATCCCAGGGTTTATGTAATAGAATTCTTTCAGACTCATTTTACCAAATACTTTATCATATTTCATATATTCTCTAGGAACCATCTTTCAAGAGTGTGTTTCTTAGGAGGAGGTGGTGGAGTTTCCATGTGAGCGGAAAAAACATGGGATTCCACAATTGCATTAGCATAGGAAATTTCTTCTGCAATTATGGAATCCAAGAAGTTGTCCTCGTCATGGGGATTGTGGTGCTTTAACTATGTGAATCTGAGGATAAGATCATTCTTTCCCAGGTTGGTAATTTCTGCATCCATGATTTCCCTGTGACCTTTGTAATTAATCAGGATCTGGGTAGTGTGCATAATGGAACCCACTTGATTTTGATTCTGTTGACATTGAAGACTTGTATAGGTTTAAGCAATTTGAATTGTGGGAGATTATGGTTAGCAATGTAATCTTTGTGTATGAAGATTGTATTAGCTTTGCTGTCCAATAATGCCTTTGCCCCAACATAGCTGATTTGGTTTACTGGGGATACCAATACTGGTAAGAATATTTCTTTTCCATAGATAGGAATTGGATAAAAGATTCTTCTGGGATATTTTGTGACAAAATTAAGCACAGGAGTGATGTCCCTGCCATACTCCAAAGAGATGCTGTCAACTTTTTTCTGTTGTTTTTCTTGTTTTGGCAGTTTTACATCTTGCTGGGAACATTTATCGGCTGAATAAGTAAAGTCCAATCTGAGAGAAATAGAGTTTTTATATTCTTTAGAAATGTAAGTGCAAATGTAAGATCCTGGTTTACTCAGTTCATCTTGCCTTTTCCCTTTTTTTCTGTTTCATACTTGTTGTAAGAATATGCCTGCACTTGTTCAGGAGTCATTCCTTGAATGGTAGCAAATGGATCTGAAGCTGGTACAGATGGGGTAGAGGTGGTGGATACTTGCCACGTTTCCTCCTTTTTGGTGGATCAGATCTTTTTACTTTGAGAGCATCCACTCTTGTGACCCTTTCTATAGAATTTGCATTCACTACATTGTACTTTTGGCTTGGGACAATCCTTCAGGTAATGGCCCTGAGCCTCACAGTTGAAGCATTTTGGGGTTTGGGAATTCTTATTTCCTATGGCTCAGACTTCTTTAGTGATGAACCATCTGTCTTTGTCTTTCTCATAGGTAGCAGCTCTTATATTCATTGCATTGGATCCTTCTTTTTCCAGGTCCTTTCTCCATGGACGTAATTTAGGGCTTCCATTGAGTTTCCTGCTGTGCGAATTGCAGCAAGGTATCTTTGTACTGCTTCATTCTGGTCAGCAGTATAATTTGGATGGGCTGTGTTCATATACATGCCATCATTCAGGTCTTGTCTTAACCCATCTCTGAATATGGTGTAGATGATGTTGCAGGCAGTGTTTGCCTCTAGTAACCGAATAGCATGGGTAGGGTTGATTTGAGCCTGGAGCCATAAGGCTTCCCATTGGACAATAAAGTCTTTGACTCATTTTGTACCCTGTGTAAGATGTTCTAATTGGGTGTGAGCCTAATCAACCTTGTTGTTTTGTCAGAACATTCCCTCTATGTCCATAACTAATTGTGCCCATGAGAGTTTTGTTCCTTGAGCATTTTAGTTGTCGTTGTTGTTTTCCCAGTCAGCTGCTACCATAACAGGTTACCAAGCATTTGCTGTGATGGTGGGAGTAGAGTGGTAGTGAACTTCTTCTGGCTATTGTTGTTCGTAAGGAAAGTAAAGAGCGATTATGATCGTGTTCTTGTTGAAGGAGAATTGGAAGTTGAGTGCTCTTTGGTTGATTGTGTAAAGGAAGGCACAGATGATGAGAACAAATGATAATAGGATTGCATAAAAGAACATAAAGTTGCTTAATAGAGAAGGTACCTAGATGGGATTTGAAGGATATTTCTAGGTCTTAGAGAGGTATTTTCTCTATTGTAGTATGAATAGGGGCGGATGCTTAGGGACTTCGTGTCTCCTATCTGCTGCTATCCTCTGCCTGTGAGTGTGAGGCTATACAACTACATGAGGGGGTATGTAATTGTTAGGATCTCCTAAGGATTCCTCAAGGGGTTCTTGTTTAGGTAGTATGAATGGTAAAATGATAGGTGTGAGCTCTCGCTTCACCTGAGCTTCCTCTGTGGGATAACTTAATTGCAGGCTGTCAGGCTACAAGGATGCGATGTCAGTAGTGGACGACCTGTCTGAGGGTGGCTCTGAGAAATGCTCTAGAGCAGCCAAGGTATTTGCATAAATAAATCAACTGTAAGAGTCTATAAAAGATCTCTCAATCAGTATGTGACTCAGGGTTGAGTTGTTGGATGTCAACAACTTTTGCTAAGTAGGTGGCATCAATGATGTTAGTGTCAGTGATGAGGACGAGGATGCCCTCTGCTTGAATGAGCTGAAGAGAGGAGTAGGACACTATTAGTTGGGTAGATCAGTTAAGAGCTCCACACTGGTCTCTACCACAGAATTCCTGTGTTCATTGCTGAGCTCCTGAGACCATGAGTCTCAATAGGGAATTCACAACTTATTTGAAACTGAATATTTCCTTTCCTTTCAAAGTGACAACTTACTCTGGGCATGGCTTGATTTATTTCAAAGAGGGGTATGACATGGCTGAGGAACTTGACAGGAGTATCAACAGTGAAGAAAGCAACAAAGTTCTAATGAAACACCTAGAACAAAGATTGAACTAGTTGTAAAGTGATTGTTGAATGAGGATGATGATGTTCACTCAAAGAGATGAAAACTCCAGGAGAACTTTGTTAGAGTCCTCTGGCTTCAATTCATGGGATTTATATACTACATGGATGTCGGAGTTCTAATCTGAGTATGAACTACATAGATAAGCATAATGTATCCTATTGAATGATAAGGTATAAGTTGATAAGAGTCATACATAGATAAGGGCATAGCCTTGCACTGCTGGTAATGAGTCAGTAATAAGGGAAATGAATGATATGTAAGGGGACATGAGGCAATGGATGCTATGTCTATGTGGCAACCAATCAGATATTGTTACGATCACAATTCCTATGCTCTCTACTTTTCACGACACATGTTTACCACATTGTCTAGGGCTACAACACGCCCTTCAAGCATGTTATTAATCTCTGTGCGCTTCCATTTTATTACATGCCTTAACAATGTGTACTTGCACACTAGATCCTTCCGTTGATGCATCATGCACTCCTCAAGTCTTTATGACTCACTGTGACTCCTAACCTGACTCATCTGGATCATATCTGATTGGTCAACATCATGCCATCATCACATGCTCTGCATTGCTGTTGCCTCATGTAGCCAATACCTTGGACTATTCGTAATTATGCTTACCTACATACTTTTCTTATCTGGTAGTGTACAGCCACATGTATTTAGTATATATACCTGAGCAACCTGAGGGATGATTTCCCAGTTCATTAATTAACAATGTTTACCATCTTTCCTTTGCCCAAGCAATCGCTTGTGAATTACCTTCACCATTGGAATCAAACGTACAGGTGCTTCATCGCACAAAACCCTGTACTTGAGCTAACCTTAGGGTCTTTGCTCATACACAAGCACTCTTGCAACTGTTACACATTGCATCCTGCCCTACTAGCATGCCTCATCATATTTAGCTTGTGTTACGATACCAACTTTTCCTCACTTCTCAACTCCTACATTCGACTTATTCTAAACATGCCTCATGTCAAGGCTGTCCAAAGGATCATATCCGATTGGCTGCCACAATAACACAGCACCCATCACCTCATGTCCTTATCTTTCATTTCCCTTATCACTGACTCATTACCGGCAGTGCAAGGCTATGCCCTTATCTATGACTCATATCTATTCACACCTTATCATCCAATAGGATGCATTATGCTTATCTACGTAGTTCATACTCAGATTAGAACTCCGATATCCATGTAGTATATAAACCCCATGAATGACAGCCAGAGAGCTCTAACAAAGTTCTCTTGGAGTTTTCGCCTCTTCACTGGACTGAACCCCCTCTTCACTACACCACTACAACTTTAACAGTCTAGGTTGTTCTAGGTTGTTTCATTAGAACTTTGTTGTTAAACTTCGCCGTTGATCGACTACTGTCAAGTCCCAACCTCGTCGTAGCCCCTACTACAAAATAACACAACCGGGCCCAAGTAAGTCCCAAGTTTGAAAAGTAGTTGGAACATTTGCTACCAATAAGCCGAATTGCAAAAGACTCAAGGTCTAGCAATCGCAGAAGCAAATAGCGCACCCTTGACCAGAAAGGAGATCTTAACTGACCTGCCCAATCAGTGTCGAACCTACCTCTCTCAGCCATCGCAGCAGCCGCTGAGGCTTACCCTGACCTCGTCGACAAACCCTACGTCTTCGACGCAGCCTATCTCGCAGAAGTCGTCGCTCTAGAGGACCTTGATCCCGAAGACCGCACCGACACCGAAATCTTCCACGCCTTATTAGGCCACTTTATAGGGGAAACTACTCCCTTGAGAGACTACTCTAGTGAACGAGAGTCAACCCGGTCCGACAGCCCGGAACTTAGGTATCCAACCGAGGAAGTTGAGGTTAAGCGCGAATACTTTCCCGCTCCCATTCCCGAAAGAGAACCTTCTCCTTTCCCACCAGCTCCTTTGAGAGAACCATCGGAGGAAAGCTTAGGAGATCCAAACGATTGGCTCCCACCCAGAGAGATTGAGAGGAGAAACGCCAGGACAGACCTCGAAAGAAAGAGGATCCTGAGACGCTACAAGGCGAACAGAGTACCTACTCGCATACGCCCATATTCCCAATACGATAACTTCGAATTCCCTTACTTTAGACCTAGGAATACCCTTAGGATCCCCTCCAGATTTCTCTAAATAGAAAATCTTTTATGTCTTGGGAACTCGTTGCAATCGCATTCATTATCTCCTGCACTCTTACCACATACTTTTTCGGCTACATCGCCTTTTACCTCACAAACAAGGTACAAGAATCACAAAGACCGATTTACGTCTCTATCAAACGACGAGACTATCCCTTTGCAATCACCTTCGGTCTTTTCTCGCCCTACGAAGAATACGGTACAGCCACCGCTAATGCTTGGGGAGCACCAGAACCAGCAACTGACGCCTGGTAAATAAACAAATATGGACTACCACACCGCACTCGGAGTCCTAAACGACACCTCTCGAACGAACGGAGATCGTCTAATGGCCGCCTTCACCCTTGTAGCTGAACAAGCAACACTCATAGCCGCCCTAGAAGGGCAACTCAATGCTTTACCCGTTATACCACCACAAGCGGCCACCTCAACCTCTAAAGTCGAAATCTTCGCAGACCCAGGGTCATATGACGGAGAAATGGCCAAATTCGAAGAATGGTGGGCCAAAATGAAAGGATGGCTCGAAGTAAACAACCTCGCCATTCCCAAGGGCTCATACAGGGCCGTACAAGCCGTTCTCTCACGGCTGAAAGGAAAGAAGGCAGCGCAATTCGCAGAAACGCGCTTAGCTAAAGGCTCCGCTCTCACATGGGGAACATTAGTACAGGACATCGAAGGGATGTTCCGACAAAACAACAAGGTCGATTGGGCTAGATCCCAATTAGAAAATCTAAAACAAGGAACAATGAGAGTAGAGGACTATATCGTCCAATGGGAAGCCTTGTGGCTACAAGCACACATAGATCCTTCCCATGCGATAAGACTCCTTGAGGCAAACACTGCCCACTCCATCATTTACCAAATATTCCGCGACGGGCACAGGGTAGACCCCTTCCATCCCATGTACATGGACCCCAAACACGCAGAATACGAAGCTGATCGTGATCACGCGGTCATAACATACCTTTCTTGGATCCGAACAGCGGGAAATGCCATGGAAGCACTCAATTACGTGCGACCAGACCGCTACAAAAAGTACAGAGATCCCAATGCAATGGACATTGGCCAAGCCACTTACGCCGAAAGGGACGAAGATGGCTGGTTCACAGGAAAAGAAGTCAGAGCAGTTGGTCAAAAGAAGACCAATAACAAATGCTACAACTGCGGCGGTGCAGGCCACAGAACCAACGATTGCACCAAACCCAAAAACCAGTGCAGTGAATGCAAGTGGTACAGCGGATCTCATAAGACGCAATGTTCGCGCAAAATCCGCACGACAAACAAGGAAGAAAAGAAGACTATATCTTCTACTTCCACCACTTCCCCATCTGTACCGGCTAAAGACCCCTTTGCCGCCATCCGTGGGATGTCCCCTGAGGAAGTACAAGCATACTACTTCGACATGTATGAAAACAAGAACGGAAAGGGAAAAGGCAAGGCGAACTGAGTAAACTGGGATCTCACGTTCGCACTACCCTTCCAAAAGAATATGAAAACTCTGTCTCTTTAAAGTTTGACTTTACCTATTCAGAAAAACCTCCCCGGCAAGAGGATAAACTACCTAAATCACCAAAAACAACAGAAAACGAAAGCGTTGACAGCGTCTCTGCGGAGCGCGGCGGACACGATAGTTCCGTGCTTAATTCTGTCCCAAAACAAATACCCGATGGGTCTTTCATTAGATCTACATCGGTAGAAAAAGAAATAGTATTACCAATTTTGGTATCCCCAGTAAACCAAATTGGTTATGTTGGAGCAAAAGCGCTTCTTGATAGTGGAGCTAACGCGATCTTCATACACGAGGATTACGTCGCTAAACATAAGCTTCCCACACACGCGCTACCACACGCCATACAAGTCTTTAATGTCGACGGAACCAAAAATCAAGCGGGTTCTATTACTCACGCCGCACAAATCCTGATTGATTACAAAGGACACAGGGAAATAGTGGATGCCGAAATTACCAACCTTGGAAAGAACGACCTTATCCTCGGATATACATGGTTAAAGCACCACAACCCCCATATTGATTGGTCCACAGGATCGGTTATAATGCGGAGATGCCCCGAATCATGTCATTCTCAAGAAGAAGACGATTTCTTGGATTCCATTATCGCAGAAGAACTTAAATATGCAAACTCTATCGCGGAATCTCGTATTTTTACCGCAAACATGGAAACTCCACCTTCTCCTCCTAAGGAACGCACTCTTGAAGAGATGGTCCCACGAGAATATTTAAAATATGCTAAAGTATTTGGAAAGACGGAATCCGAAAGGATACCATTACGCAAACCATGGGATCACCATATTGACCTAAAAGAGTCTTTCGTTCCAAAGAAGGGTCGCTTAATACCCCTCTCTGTCACAGAACAAGAGGAGGTTTCCGCATTTATCGATGACCAATTAAAGAAAGGTTACATCAGACCCTCTAAGTCCGAACAGACATCTCCGGTCTTCTTTGTCCCTAAGAAAGATGGAAAGAAGCGTATGGTCCAGGATTACCGATACCTAAACGAACATACAACTAAGAATAACTACCCCTTGCCGCTCATCTCGCAGCTTGTGGATAAACTAAAAGACGCTAAGCTTTTTACTAAAATGGATCTCCGATGGGGATACAATAACGTACGCATCAAAGAAGGCGACGAATGGAAGGCAGCATTTGTCTGTCACCGCGGGTCTTTCGAACCCATCGTCATGTACTTCGGATTATGTAACTCACCAGCAACGTTTCAAACCATGATGAACGAAATCTTTGCCGATATGAATGGCGTCGTTGTCGTTTACATCGATGACCTTATGATATTTACAAACACAGATGATTATGAAACTCATGACAAAATCGTACTCGAAGTGCTTAAACGCCTTGAAGAAAACGACTTATACGTAAAACCAGAAAAATGCTTCTTTCGCGTAAAAGAAGTGGATTTCCTCGGAATGATCGTGGGAACTGATGGGATTAAAATGGATAACGAAAAGACCAAAGCAGTAGCCGAATGGCCAACTCCCACCTCAGTCAAACACATCAGAAGTTTCCTCGGACTTGCCAACTTCTATCGCAGATTCATTAAAGATTATGGAAAAATAGCACGACCTTTACATAACCTTACTAAAAAGGATCAGAAATTCGAATGGACCTTCGCTTGTGACGAAGCGTTCACTATGCTTAAAAAGGCTTTTACGACAGCCCCTATCCTAGCTTATCCCGATCAGAATGCCAAATATCGCTTAGAATGCGACTCTTCGGATTTCGCTACGGGAGCAGTTCTATCTTTAGAAAAAGAAGGACTTTGGCACCCTGTCGCCTACAATAGCCACTCTATGACACCAGAAGAACGAAATTACCCTATAGCCGATAAAGAAATGCTCTCGGTTATCCGTTCTCTAGAACTATGGCGCCACTATCTTGAGGGTGCAAAATATGAATTTGAAATATGGAATGACCACCAGAACCTTACGTGGTTTATGACACGCCAGGACCTTAACCGAAGACAGGCGAGATGGGCCCAATATCTCTCACGCTTTAACTTCACTTGGCACCACAAGGCTGGAGTCACTATGGGAAAAGCAGACGCTTTAAGCAGACGAGAAGATCACATGATCGGAATCGAAGATGATAACAAAGGAATCCTTCTCATGGATCCATCTAAGATCAGATCAGCCGTCACTCTCCTATACAATGGTGATCAATTCTTATCTGACGTACAACATGAAACTATGAAATTACCACCTAATGCCATGAAACACTTACTCTCTATCGGATATAAAGTCGAGGACGCCTTCCTTAGAAAGGGGGATAGAATCTTCATTCCCGATGCATTACGTACTAAATCCATCACCATGTTTCATGACACACCCGAAGCCGGACATCCCGGTTATGACAAAACTTTAGAACTTCTATCACGAACTTACATTTGGCCTCGTATGAACGAAGAAGTCAAAAATTATGTCTCACACTGTGAAAGATGCGCTCGTTTCAAGGGTTCTAACCAGAAAACAGCAGGACTCCTGCAACCCCTAGAAACACCGTCATTACCATGGGAAGATATCTCAGCAGATTTCATCACAGATCTTCCACTTTCACACTCCTATGATTCCATTCTCACAGTTGTGGATCGCT